>PVHY01004726.1:0-90796 GCA_004024945.1 Uropsilus gracilis
ATTACAATGTTGTGAAATTTATATATAAATAAATAAAATAAAAATGAATTCATATAGCATTATGTCTTATGTCTAAATGCCATTACAACAGTAGTAGATCACTACCTAAAATGACTTATGTCTGCCTGAAAGAGCTGCTCTTTCTGGATATAAGTGTTGCTCCCAGATGAGACAGAAATCTAAGAATATGTTGTGACTGGCTTCCTCCCATGACATGCATCCTGACAGGCACTGCCCTGCCTACCTCTCCATACAGAGATGTAGGGTGTTTTCCTTAGGGCAGGGTTCTAATATAGTTAATGTCTTCCTGGAAGAGGGAGAGAATATGAGCCTTACTCTACTTGCACCTCAGGATATCCTATTTCAATCATGCCTCTTCCATATCACACATTTTCTCTCTCTAGAGGGAGGAGAGGCAAATAGGCAAGAAAGACAGATCACTAGATCACTGTAAATAGTTATATTCAGGATGTATCATTTTCTAACATTACACAGATACTTCAATTTGCTTATAGAAATCGATTTTGCTCTACTTGAGTGTGACCTATAATAAATGTAGATCATATACAAATCCTGTAGATCAAATACAAATCATATACTGGAGCAAAGAGTCTTAAAGAGCTGGAAGACCCAGGCAGCCACATGAACCTGAGAGAAAAGGTCTAACCCATCTCCTCTCTTCCTAAGGCCACTATATATAGTTTGAGACTGAATACTGCATAATTCTAGGGGTACTAAACATCATATACTGTGTAAATGACAGCACATCCAGGGTGACTGCACAGGGCCATACTCGCCCTTAATAGTGAACAAGAAAACGCAGTGAGCTCTTCAAAGTCTCAGAGACACAGGACAAGTCTTTGCTTTGGAAAACATTCTGACCAGGGACATAGGAGTATGCCTAGTATTTTGACTTGAGATCCCCATCCAGCCAGCCAAAGTCAAGAGTTCAGATCACATAGTTTATTTGAGAGATGAATGGCCACACAGCATGTGAAAGAGAGGCAGAAGGGGAGGGGGAGGATAGAATCAGTGAGGGTTTACAATAGAGGTGTTTGAGTGCTGCTGATACTCCATTCCTGAGAACCGCTGAGAGGGATGCAGATGCTTCCTAGAAGTCTCCTCTCATGGGATTCTGATAGCTGAGGTTTGTCGTATAGTAATCTCCTCAGGCTGTGGTGAGGTCCTAAAGAGAAAACAACTAGGAGTTCAGCATGTACAGGAGGTAGCTGCTGTGGTCTAGATATAAACCTGCATATTGTCCTTGGCTGCACCTAAAATCCCAGGTCTTACGGGTAGAGGATCTGCTAAGTGTTGTTTAGATATTTTTGTTTGGAAAGCTTTATTTAACTTGCAAGCTTGTCGTGATTAATGAGATATGAAGGGCCTTTCAAAATGCTCCATTGTCCTAGGAACCACAGAAAGAAAGGGCTTTTTCCATCATCTGGATGTTGGTGCATCTAGATATGAGTGAAACTGGAGCTGCGACTGGCTTCTTATTTCCAAACAGCACAGGGACACTGACTCTTTTAGGACAAGTAGGAATGCAACAGACAGACAATTCTGGCCTTTCTTCCCAAAGCTACCTTTTATTGCACTGGTCAGTGTATGAGATCAAAAGTCAACAGAACTTCTGTTTACAATTGCCAAGATAATGGAAACAACCCAAATGCCTCAAAACCAATGAATGGCTGAGAAAGAAATATGATATATGTACACGATGGAATACTGTGCATCGATCAAGGAGGACAAACATGTCATTTGCAGCAACATGGATGGAGCTAGAAGGACTCATATTAGCAGATATAAGCCAGAAAGAAAAAGAGAAATACAGGATGGTCTCACTTATATGAAGGATATAGGGAAAAACAAGCAAATGAATAAGAAAAATTAGAAAACAACCAACAAAACAAAACGATAGAGCAAGAGAGGAAGAGATGGAAGAAAACGGAGGAGGTAGAGGGCACAAAAGAAAAAGATAGTTAACAGATGTTAAGGAAATGGGAAAAGCCCGGATACACAATATTGTAATATCTATCTATCTATCTATCTATCTATCTATCTATCTATCTATCTATCTATCTATCTATCTATCCATCCATCTATCTCTATAGAAGCTATCTGTCTGTCTGTCTGTATATCTACAAAATTAAAAAAATAAATTAACAAAAAGTAAAAATGTGGGGGAGTGGGGAATAATGGGTACAACACAACCATGTAAACATGACCAATAGTGCATGATAATTACAAAATAAAATTTTTTTAAAAAAATATTTAAAACTGCCAACAGAACTGAGGCATAGAGCAAAGGGGGGGGGGAGGAGATTAAAATCAGGGAGGAGGGAGGACACAAGAGATTAAGATAAGATGATGGCAGAACATGGGGGAGACAATAATGTAATATATGTGTGTGTGTATATATGAGTGTGTGCGATCAACAAAAAATAATAAAATTTTTAAAAAGTCATCAGAGCTTGATATGATTTCAATCTTCATATATTTGTGAAAATTTATTTTATGTTCCTACATATGGTGTGTCCTTGAGGATGTCCTGTGAGTACTTGAAAAGAATGTATATTCTGATATTTCAGGATGGGAGGTTTTGCACATATCTGTTAAGTCTATCTCATTCAATCTGTTATGGAAGGCCATTGTTCCCTTGATGCTTTTCTGTCTGGATGATTTGTCCATTGTTATAAGTGGAATTCTCACATTCCCTACTATTATTGGGTTGGTGTCAATATCTTCTTTGGGTCTGTTAACATTTGCTTTGTAATTTTTGCTACTATATTGGATAACATTGTATTGATAATTATTCTTTCTTCTGGTTACTTTTATGGAAATTCATGTGCTGATTAGCAGAAATGGTCTTTCTTAATGATTGCCTTATATTCTTATATGCTATCGGGTAGAGATTCTTGAGGGGTTTTTATGAGATAGCTTACAACTAAAGCAACAAATGATATTAACTTTCATCAAAAAGGTCACAGCAAAAACTTTGTAAATTCACAGTTACTTTCCAATGCTTTCACATATTTTTCCAAATCTTCTTTTGAAAGTGGAATGATCCATCGCTACCCTAGCTAAAATATGGTAATTCATCTTCGTAGGAATAGGAATGCAAACTTCACTTTCAGTTTTTGAAACATCTCAGTGAAGAGCTTGTAAATATGAAAGATTGTCATCATGAAAATGTCAAATTTGTTAAAAGAAGTTTGAGATTCTTGAGAAAGAGGTATGCATATCAGTATACATAAGCATGTGGTATAGCAGATGGCCACAAAAGTATACATTTTCTAAAATTTAGCATCAGAAGATCTGCAATCAAGTGTAAAAGTGATGGATGACACAGATGGAGAAAAAAGAAAAATGATGGATTATAGGAATTAATCCATCAAAAGTATTCCTCTAAGACATATAAAAAATCATCTACAATCTCTAGAAATTGTAATCAAAAGATGAGGACTAGAGACTTTTATAAAAATATTTGTGTAACAGTATTGGGAGACTGTGGCATAAGTTTCTTTGATATTAAAAAGGAGGATATTTTATTCTTTACATCTTCTTAGAATAGTTCAAATATGGCATGCAAATTTAAGTTTAAAGACTTATATACAATAAATGCTTTCTGTTTTAAAAGTGAACGTGTATGTGTATTTATTGATTCCATTACTAGATTTTCACTGATTACAGAGATCACATTCTCCCAGATTTACCTAAGAAAACAAATACCAGTATACTCAGTTATAAGTGTTTCAGCCAAATGCCCATGAGTTTGAAATTTTGTTTTACAAACTGATGTAAGATGAAGTAACATGCAGAAGAAGCAGTCTCTATTTTTAAATATACCAGGTTTTTAACCACTATTAAAAAAAGAGTAATTCATGCTCCTGAAATTAAATCCTTAATAACAATTAAACAAGATAGAGAAAAGAAAAAGAAAAACATTTTTCCAAAACAAACCTGCTTATCTACTTCAGTAGTTTATGGAAGCACTTTTGGAATTACTATAGTTTACCCAAGGACCATGGAAGAGTTGTTTTGTTAATTTTACCTCAAAATTAGACATATTTTTGGACAATTTCTGAAACTCACCTTGTTCAGTTCCAAATAAATCAAGTACTTATCACTACAATTAGATAAACAAGTTTTTTTCTGGAGCAGTGCTGCTGGTCCATATATTTTTTAAAGCACTAATTGATTTACCATCTTTTTATTATAACCTTTCTCCATTTATTTTTGTTTTATTCATTTTCATCTTTTTAACTAGGAATACTCAAATCACCCATTGGGGAAATCAATCCTTTATTCCTTTCCAAAATAAAAATTCCATGTAATAAATTTAGTTGCAAACACTGCCTTAGTTAGATTACATTCTTTTTGATGAGCTGTGATTTCACCTTTGTGCCAGTGATTGTTGATAAGCATGCTGAATGGTTTCTAAATATTGAGGAAGGAGAGTTCCAGATGTCTTCCTACTATAAATTTCAATTTTATTTATTTAATGAAAAGAATACAAATTTCAATAAATATTGATTATTTGATTAGTTGGATCAAGTTTATAACTTTGTATGATTTTTATTTTCTTAAAAATATTTAAACTTGCTCCATAACACAAAACATGGTCCATTCCATTTAGAAAGAATGGATATTCTGTTGTTGTTGCTTGCCATTTTCTATAAATGTCAGTGGTAAGAAGTTAATTGATAGCATTGTTTATGTCGTTTACATCCTTACTGATTTTTCACTTTGTCTATCGGTTACTGAGAAAGAAGCATTCATGTCTCCATTTATAAATATGGGTCTGTCTATTTCTCTTTGGGTTTAAATCTAACTTCTTGATTTTTTTCAACTTTGACAAATGTGTTCCTTTTATTTCTTGAGTCTAGGTTTTTTTGTAATGCTTGTATTATTATTAATAATTCTACTTTGTTACTATTACTGGTATTGTAGCTCTTATTTTTCAGTAATTGCTTCAGTTTCTACAATATGCATTTTTAACTAATGATGTCTACCTTCAAATAACACTTAACAATTCATCTGTTGTTTTAAAGTCTTACAACAGAATGAATTCAATTTATTCCTTCCCATGATTTGTGTTATGTGGTTATGTACAAATCTACATTTACATAAGCTAAATATGGTTTTGCTTTGAAGATTATACTTTAGATACATTTAAAAATGAGAAAAAATGTTTCAACATTTGTTTCTATGTTTACCATTCTTTATATCTTTGTATATATCCACATTTCTCTGTTGTCCCATTTTCTTTCTTTCTGAAAAGTCTTTTTTAATATTTCTTACAGTGAAAATCTTCTGGATTTTATTTATTTGCCTAAGATATACTTTTTCTGCCTTCAGTCATGGAAAGTATTCTTATTGGTAGGTAGATAATTCTCGGTTGGCAGTATTTCTTTCAGTCTTTATAAATCACCCTCTTGTTTTCTTTACATATTTTATGGCCAAAGAAAAGGTCTTCTATGGTTTTAATCTTTATATAAATCTGCTTTTTTTTGTTTGGTTGCTTTAACATTACCTTTTATTTTTACTTACTTACTATCAAGTTAATAATGAGGTTCTCTAATGTGCTTTTTCTCCTTGGCATTGGATGAACTTTTTAAGTTATAGTTTGAATTTTTTCATTTATAGTCTTCATCAATTTTAGAAAAGAGATAGCTTTTATTTCTGCAAATCTGTCTTTTCTCTCTCCTCTCTCTCTCTCCCCTCTCTCTCATAATTTTATATAAGTGGAGATCACTCCATGTTGTCTCATAGCCAATTGATGCTCAATTCATTTTTTTCCCAACCTATTTTTTCTCTGTACTTCTTTTTGGCTGATGTCTATATCAATAAATTTAAATGCATGGATCTTTTCTTCTCTGTTATTTGATTATATCCAGTTTCCTTTTCATGATAGATATTATAGTTTCCAACTCTAGCCTTCTTTTTGAAGCTTTATTCTCTCCTTGTTCTGATTTCTTCCTCTATCTTCCTGAATATATAAGCACACTTAAAAGAAGTTTTCTAAGAGTCTCCATTACGTGTATGTTTTTCATTCCTGTAAATTGAATTTTTCTTTATTATTGTTCATATTCTTTCAAAGAAGGACTATTTTATCAGAAGCTTGCCATTTTTAATTTTACCTTTTTTCTACATGGTATGTGCTTTTGAGTTTTTTATTATTCTGTTTTAGTCTGAAGATGACAGAGTAGCAGATTATAATTATCCAGTAAATAGTGATGTATTAACCTAAGCTAAATCCTTCTGTAACTGGTAGTGAAGTACAGATATACTACTTGCAAATAGTGATAATATAATATTCTTTTCTTGCTACCCTGTGCCAACTATGCTGTTTGTGCTTGGCCGTTAAATCTTATTACAGACTGAATGTGTTTCCTCAAAATTCATATGTGGAATATTAACCCTTCAAGTGACAGTATTTGGGGTGTAACCTTAGGGAGATACATAGGTAAGGAGAGTAGAGCCCTTGGGGAAAAAACAAAACAAAAAACAGTGAGCACTCTGCTGTCTCCCATGTGAGGGCATAAGCCAGAAACAGCACCTCACTGACAGTGAGTCTCCTGGCACTCTGATCTTGAACTTTTCTGACTCCAGAAGTACGAGAAATAAATGTCTGTTGTTTAAGGTACCCAATCTATGGTGTTTAGTTATAGCAGACTGAGGCAATGTTCCCTGACTCATGTAGCTCATTTTAGCAGACAGAATCGGAGACTCAGCAAGCAGAGAATTTACCACTCTCATAGTGTACAGTCCCACCATTGTAACAGAACCCACAGATGGGGGCTAATAAGCAAAAGAAATTCATATCTCTTTGCTCCACAGGCTGAGATTCCAAGATCCTGGTGTCAGCACAGTCAGGCTTGCATGTGAACCCTCTTCCAGCAGGTAGACAGCTGCCTTCCCATTCTTTTCTCACTGAACAGAAAACAGCTAGAGGATGCAAGCTCTCTCATGCCTCCTCTAAAGGCATGGGTGCAATCATGGTGCCTCATCACCTCACTTAGTCAAAGGACCCATCTCCTAATTCCATCTCACTGAGGGCGGGACTTCTGCATAGGAATGCAGGGTGGGGTGGGAGAGGGGGTTTGTCACAAACATTCAGCATGTCATGGTAATATGGTTGGCAAAAGAAGGCATTGAGAGGTAGGGTTTCCCATCAACTCATCTGAGACTGGTGACCCCACGGGTTCCCTAGTTTGGCCTACACTAAGCCCGTGTATTACAGGCTCTCAGAAACTGGAACAGCAGAACAGTAGAAACTGGAAGAGCACAGGATCCAAGTGTCTGAGATTCCTGTCCCGGGATGCTCCAACAAGTCGGACAGCACATCATTACTTCCTTGGGCTTCCTGCAAGACTGCTGTGGCAAGACCCGCACTCAGCATAGAGTGGATGCACACACGACGCTGGCTGTTGGAAGGACTGGCCCAGTCCAGAAGGGACACCAACATTAGGCCTTCTCTTGTTTTTAATTGTATTTATTGTTTACACATACATGCATGTATTATATATTTCCACATACCCCAAAGTTCTCCCACAAGGCTAATTCTTTGACGTAAGACTAGAGACATGCCTTCAAATTCCAAAAAAGTTTCCCCCCCTCATTTTTCAAAGCAGCTTGAGTTAGAACTCAAGTTTGAGTTCTAAACAGGTTTTCATTTTCTCCAAGTGTTCCCATCTTTTCCTAGACCACACTTTGTCACAGTTCCTGCTGTGAATTTAATAATGTATCCAACAAATCAGGCAGAGGTGAAATGAGAGGGATTAGGTCTTACCAGACCTGCATTTCTTTTCCATTTGGGAGTTCCTCCTCCCTCCCCTCCCTTTTGCCCCCCCCCTTTGATTTCTCCATTTCATCTTTCACTGACAGTTGTTGGTCAATTTTCAGTCTATTGGACTCTTCCTTTTCTTTCCTGGAGCAATGTCCTTTTCACCAGTGGAGAGAGAGAAGTCCAAGCTTAATTTTTCAGGTACATCTTTATTACAGGTAGCACGTTCATGCATGTTTGGACCCTCCCAGTACCTCTTCCCTTCCACTGGTTGCCTTCTCCAACCCAACCTCTGTCGTATTCTGCTTCTTCTTTGCTTTGTGGTTCAGTCTCTGGCATTGGAAATGTTTCTCACAGCCGATGTCAGCATATTAAGTCCTTGATCAGGACAGGCACTGGCAGATGGCTGATCCAGCTGGTCATGTGGCTTCTGCCCCATCTCTGTGGTTTTACTATCCCCATGTAATGGGATAGTGCCTAGTTCTCACTAAAGGCATCTCTGCACCAGGAATTTCATTCCCATCTGTGGAAACATTGTGGGTGTATTTCTGTGACAGTTTGTCCCTATAGTTGTTCTCACAGCCCTGTGTCCTGTGAATCTGGAATGTTCATTTGTCCTGGACCTTAGTTCTTTCTCCTCACCTCCATCTTCACATTTTCATGTGCACCTGCCTTTGAACTAGCGATTCAGGTGTTCCTGGTGAGGATTAACTGGAATTGGAGTAAATCAGAGGGGGCTATAAACTCACACACACTCACACACATGACCCCCCCCCACCTCCTTGGCACCAGCATAGGAGGGTGAAGACTCCAGGGGCATGGTTGGCCCATCTACCCAGTGGAGATGGGCAGAAACTGGGGACTAACCCCCTTGGTCCTAGGGCACCTGTTAAGCTCCACATTCCACATTTCTGAGCTAGGCTTATCCCCTCCCAGTGCTCCATTTGTTTGGTTTTGTTTTTTTCCTTTACAAAATTTGTTTCTGATTTATTTATACATAAATTTCACATCATTGTAATCCCAGGGATTGACCCCCCCACCCTTCCCACCATTCCCCCCTTTCCCTCTGCCCAAGTTGTGTGCTTCAGTTTGGTGCTTAGCTTGTTTTGACTTTTCCTCAAGACTTTTGTTTATTTTTTCACTATATCCCATATATTAGTGAAACCATTTGGTTTCTGTCTTTTTCTTTTTGACTTGTTTCTGCTAGTATGATTTCTTCTAAGTACATCCATGTTGTCATAAAAGAGACCTCAATGTGGGTACAAAGGGACACCTGTGCTTGGATGTTTACTGCAGCACTATTTGTAATTGCAAGGATTTGGAAGCAGCCTAAATGCCCCCAAACCAATGCTCCATTTGACTGAATATTTAACTTGAGCTTCTCTGCTAACTCATGAGGATATGGTACCAGTGAAGATTAATGGAAATTTTAAAATGCCCCCCTTTTTTTGAGACTTAATGGTAACTGGTAGCTCTACTATGCTTAACATCATGTTATCTTTGCTATGCCAACTGGCAGTGACTTCAACTTAGGAATAAAGAAAAAATTGAAAAGTACGTACCAACTACGGAAAGCAAACCTGAGACAATGGAAAACTCCACTGCTTAAGTGCCTGCCTTGAAACTTATATCCCCAAAATGTTTGCTTTTTATTTAGAGAAACCGCATGCTGTTTGAAAGTTGGAGAGAATGAATAATTTGCATATTATATTGAAAGCAATCATTTATAATTAGAATTATCCATCGGTTCTCTACGTGTACCTAATTATTGCAGGAGGTGATGGTGCAGAAGGGCTGTTGATTCCTTTACTGCTGGTAACGGTGGTCACTCTCTAGATGACTTGCTGTGTCACCTCAGATTCTAACACCTCAACCTCCAACAAAAATGTGTTCCCTCAGTTGGGCCATGTAAGCCAGGTTAGGAGATGTTCACCTGCCCAACAGGAAGCCAACCCCAATGGCTCAAACCATAGAGTACACATTGTTTGCTGAATGAGAAGGTAAGTGGCTGCCAACTGACTCAGCTTAGAATTCCTGGCTCTCCTGCTGTGTGATGCCCTCAAACCCAGGGCTTATGTTCTCTCATCAGGGCCTTCCTGGCACAGAGCTGGCTGCCAGGGCAGTGAGTCTTCAGTTTCATAGAGAAGACAATGTCTTTCCTATAGGTAAACAGGGTAAACCCGGCTCTGGACTCAGTGATCGGAAGCTGGTACAGAGAAAGGAATAACCAGGGGATTGTTCAAGGGAAATACAGTAAGGCCCCCACAGCACAGTGCTGGGGTGGATATGATAAGTATGTTTCTTCCACTATTAAATTAAACACACATACAGATTTCTTCCCCTGAACCTACCAGTTCATCTCGTCTCTTATCTATGGAAGTAGACATCCAGCATCCTCCAAGTGTAAGTCTTCTGATTATTTTATTTGTCCCTAGTTTGCAGGTCCTTTCTTGCCTCTAATATTTTTTATTTCCATTCCCCTTGCTTTACTGGGATTATTGGATTTATCCAACAGTGGGAGGTCCTTGTGGGAAGAAAGTGGACATTTATCCACCTGTAGCCTCCAGACCTCTGGGCAGGGTGACCATGTCACCAGGATTCAGGAGGGTCATTCATTTCCATGTGTACAGCCTGAGTAGTCAGCTGTGATAGTGCTGAAGTCAGGTTACAGAGGATTGACTTATTTGAAAAGATGCAATTTTGCATTTTTTCAAAAAGAAACTTATCATCAGTGCCGTCTTCCAGTGCCACCACGCCATCTTCTATCTTTGCTACATCTCCCGGGAACATGATGGTTTACCTCCAGACTGGTCTCCCTGTTGCCCATCCTTCCTACCTGCAAAGATCTATACAAACAATCTTGACTCACAGTTCAGCGAGTATCCATTGTCATTCTAACAGCATCTGCACTCTCAGTGGCATGCAGGTTTTTCTTGGCTGAGACCCACTAAACATGGGCCCCACTGCCATGTGTCTCTCTGCTCAAGTTATTTGTTCACCTGTGCTGTTCTGTCTCCTATGGCCCCCACCTGTGTTCCCTTATGCATCCCACTCCTGCTGTTGAAAAAACATCTTTCCTACCTGTCAACACAAATAGTCTTCATTTTAGCCAGGTGTGGTGGTGCACACCTGTAATCCCACTACCTGGGAGGCTGAGGCTAGGGATTGCCTGAGTCCATGGGTTCAAGACAATCCTGGGCAACATAGCAAGACCTAGTCTCTAAAAAAAGAAAAAGAAAAAAAAAATAGTGCTCATCTTTAGTAGAAAGTACAGGTCCCTAGCTAGCATCCACCCTCCACTCCTCAGGGAGCAGCCCCGCTCCTCCCAGTTTCCACTAGAAAACCTCACAGTAGGGTCAGGTACAGGTTGATAAGGACCATGTAAGGTGAAACACCATCCTTCCTCCCCAAGGATGAGACTCATGCCAGCACTCAAGGTCAGTTACATCACATCTTTAATCGACGAGGCACCATAGTGCTGTTGTCCCTGGTGGTAGCACCCTGTAGAGACAGAGCTCAGTCTCCCTTCAGGGCACCAGGTCCACCCAGGAGCCAGGTCTCCATAAATAGGGCTGCCCTGTGGCCACCCTCACTTCCATTCTTTACAGTTTGGTTTTGTTTCTTTGCCACAGTCAGATTTTGTTGGCTGCAACCTAAGCCCTCACTCACCTCCAGATGAAGACCCTAAATGGAACTGTGAATGCATTGAGGAGGAAGCTCTGCATGGGGATAGAGTATCTTATCCTTGGGGACAAAGTTTAGTTATCTATATCCTTTTAACTACCCAGAGCTTGCACAACCTGAGACCCAACACCGAAACTTTTTCTCATCAATTTTTCATTTGTGCCCATCACTCATCTTTGGTTCATAAGGAAGCATATGAAACGCACTTCCCAAGGCACAGTTCCCTCCAATACAGAGGTGGACTGGTTGAATAAAGCATTAATTTGGGTCAATGAGCTGCTGGTGGCTCTGTCAGTGCACCCAGGAGCCGACATTAAAGACTGTAAGTAAGCTCTTAACTATGTTATAACACTACAAAACCTCTAAAGAATTATCAGGCTCAGTTTGGAACATGTAGTAAAATAAATACCCATTTTCTTCTTGTCAGTATCAACCAACAGAAAATAACCAATTTGCCTCACTACTCAAGTCATTCATCCTGAAAGAATGCTGGTTAAAGTCCTAACCATCTTACCGGGACCCACTGTCATAGTTGGCTGAAATCATTTGAACAGATATTCCCAGATCTGAAATCTGTTTTCCTCATTTCCCTGTACTTTGTCTCTGTCATTAAAGGAATCTGCTCCCTGGGCTCTAAAGCTGTGGGAGCTGGCTAACGAGAGTAAAGGTAATTCATTGAGTCACTAACAAGGGCCAGGTGCCAATTCCTATACTTCCCATTGATTTTCTTTCATTTTCACAAGCTACACTGACTAGTTAAGTGTTAGGGCTATTTGGGGGGAGGAGTTATTAATTTTTTTTCTTACATGCTTGTAACCCCATAGTTCTGCCACTACAAAACCACCTGTAAAATCTTCACCATATTCCCTTGTGTTCATTCCTCCCTGTTTTGCAGCAATAAGAATGTAGTTGGAAGGAATTAAGCTAGCTGAAATTGTCAAAAAGAAAAATATAAATACCAAATAGTCTCCTTACAGGTGGAATGTAGAAAAATAAACAAAAGGTAAAAAAAAAAAGTCAAAACTAGAAAGCTGATCAATTTTAAGATTAGAAACTAGATTTGGGAAGTCAGAGTCAGGAGTGGCTGAGTCAGGCTGTAAGCCAGCTTTCCTCCATCTTTTGTCTAGAGTTCACACTATCTTACACCATCCCAACCTCTTTGAATTCTGAGATCAGAGAAAGGGGCCAAGGGTTAGACAATAGGGTGTTTCATGAAGACTATGTTCTTATAATTTTTGAATCATTTATATTTAAATGTTATAATTACTATTTATACTTCATTTTTAATTCCATAATTTATTAATGCTCCCCACCATGATTAGCTCCAGGAAGAGAGGTATGTATTTCCACCACACTATATCCTCCACCTTATGGCATACCCCCCAGCACATAGTAGGTACTCAATAACGCTCTCTTTCAGGAAGAGTTCTTTCAAGTGGACTGGCCTAGATACCAATACCAAGTTGCTGGCCTCTCTGTTCCTGTTAACAAAGTCATTTCCATAAAAAATGAAGGGTTCCAGGTTCCTTGCCCCAGAGCTGAGGCCTGGGGAGCTTGGGACATAGAAGAGACAGAATAACAGATGTCAAAAAAGGGGTGCATTTGCTTTGTGGCTGTAGATGTGCATTAGTAACTTGGGGAACAAGGATGGAGACATATGGCATAAACACTTGGATGAGAGACACTTGGGAAGACTGACAGTAGCATCTGTTGCTTCAATTTATACTTTACTCTTGGATTTTGCTCCTTTTGTCCCAGACTTACCTGGCCCCTCCTGCCCTTTACCTAAAGTTCCCACCAGAAGATATCTTAGACTTGTGACAAGCTTTCAGGCCTCATGTTACATTCTGAAGTCCATAGTCTGTTTCAACAGACTGATGAAGAACTGGTTTGATAAAGGTGGTGGTGCTTTCCCCAAGGTTCACAGTGGGACTAAGAAGTAGAGGTGAATGAAAAGGAGACCTGCTTTTCTAATAAACCTTCACCCTGGTGGCCAGGTGACCCAGCACATCTGGGACTCCAGAAGAGATGTTCCCTACTCCTGCCATGGTTTGCTCTCTCAAGAGCATCACCACTCAGCATTCAGCGTTCAGTTAAGCTTACTCACCACTATTTTATGATTATTTTTTATTATGTTCTTTTTATTCCAGTTTTTTCAAGGACTTTCATCATGAATGGATGCTGAACTTTATTGAATGCTTTTCCTACATCTATTGATATTACCATCTTTTTTTGGTTTTCTCTTTATTGATGTGATGGATTATGTTGATTGATTTTTGGATGTTGAACCATCCCTGTGTCCCTGAGATAAATTCCACCTGGTCATAGTGAATAACCCTTTTAATGCTTTGTTGGATTTGAATTGCCAGGATTTTATTTAGAGATTTTGCATCTGTGTTCATTAGTGAGACCACCTATAGTTTTCTTTCTTTGTGCTATCTTTGTTTGGTTTTAGGATTAATATAATGTTTGCTTCATAGAATGGACTTGACAGTTCTCCTTCTTCCTCAATTTTTTGTAAGAGTTTTAGTAATCCAGGTGTTACTTCTTCTTTGAATATTTGGTTGAATACTTTTGTGAAACCATCTGGTCCTGGGGAGTTGTTTTTTATGATTATTTTTTAATTAAGTCTCTCAATAACCCATTACTAGGAAATATGGACCACCTCTTTAAGGACAAAGAGAGTAAAACTTGTAATGGGCACTGGTGAATTTCACTTTATTCCCAAAAACTATTGATGGCAATGGCTCAGTGGCTAGTTACAAATTCCTTTGCCTGAGGGTTGTTAATTTGTGACAATGATTTATTTCCTTTTCCAAGTGATTTCTCTCCAGAAGACTCCAACATATCAGGTGGTAATTTCATGGAGACTTTCTATGTGGCTATACTGGGAAAAGTTCTAAATGATTAAATTATACAATTATAACAATTTCACTGGTCGTTGCTCTCTGTTTTCATAAGAATACCATTGATTTGCTTTAGTTTTACATTTTTTTCATGTTTATTAGGCAATCATCTTTTTTCTTTGAAAGTTGGGCATACTTACATACTCTTCACTTTCTGTAAAATTCATCCTATGAAGGAGTGATTACCTCACAAGTGGAGTGATTATTGCTTTTTCATTTCCTCACTAAAAGTCCTTTTCTTAAGTGCTCAACAGTTTACTCTCTTTCTGTATCCAGGTGATTGGGCATCTTTGGTCTCTGAGACATGGCAGTTTAAGATGTGGGTAGGTTTATCTCAGCAGCTTTCACAGCAGGGCAGAAAGTGGACCCAGATTGTTGGAGACTCAGTAAAAGCCTCCAGTAGATTTACTTAGGGCATTTAAGCAAGATGTGTGAGGCTAGTGTGGTCTTTACCCTCAGAAATGCTTATTTTCTTACACTGAATCAAGAACCTCCACTTCTCCAGCTGATTATTTGGGGGGGGGGTTCTTAGAGTCAATGTTGAGGAAATATGATGAATTGGGGCTAGCAATGGTCTGTATTGTTCTTCCCCTTCTGGTTTTTCCAGCTGTCCTTAGGGTCCCAGTGGACTCCTTTAGTAGAAGGCAACATGGAACCAAGATGCTCAAAACATCTGACTCACCTCAGAGGATGCACTCGCTGGTCACTATGTATCCTTCTCACTGTGTAGGTGCAGGCAAAGATCCCCAACCATATCTGGGTTCTGGGAACTGGACCATCGAACAAATAGCCATCAGATGGATTAGTAGAAGAAAAGACTAAAATTTATGAACATACTTGTCGAGGACTCACATGACTGTGAATACTGAAGAACAACAACACAGAACAGGGATATTTATCATGTGTTTAGGGAACAAGAAGGTAGAGAAAGGAAAGGAAGGGGAGAATTCACTTGGCAGATGAGGGGGTGAACTCATTTGATTACTCTGAGGTGAAATGAAATTCTTATAAGGACAGATGATTTTCACTGATCAACCTTCACATCGAAGAGACCCCCCCCAAACTGCATTCTTTTAGGAACACTGATTGTTGTTTCAATTGGATAAAGGGAAAACAACTGAGACAAAGACAAATCCTCTTAGCCTTGAGAAACATCTCTGCTCTTAAGACACTGCGTTCTTTAAGACAGTGGCAGCAGACTCCTATGCTTTACCTGATCTGAATTGACCCTTAGAACCTGTGCCCAGGTGACCTCTGGGTTAACTGAGAAACTCCTCTAATCTGTGAGGAGACCGCCCCACAATGTTGTAGAAATCTAAGCTGTAAGCAGTGATTAAATTCTGTGATTTCAGTTGTCAGGTTAAGTTGGGAAGGTTTTTTTGTCCATGACAATTACTTCCAAAACCCCATAAAAATGCAACTGGACTCTAATCTGTTCTCTTGTCTGTCTCTCCTTAGTTCTGGATAACTCGTTTTCCCTACCCCCTCCACTGCTAGCCATCACTCCCAACCCAGTACACATTTAATGAGCTGTCATGTGAAGAAAAATAAACCAAAGAAGCGAGGTTCATCCCAGTCAGAGGTGGGGACCGAACTGTGAGCAGTCTAACTTGAAAGTCATACCATCCAGCTGCTTCCTGTCAGGACACCCCTGCTGGAGTTCCAGCCTCCCTTGCCTCCTTCTTTCTTTCCTATTTCTCTCAGCTTCTTTCTTCAGGTTTCCCTCCATGGATCCACTTGAAAAAGAAGTTGTCTTTCTCATATTTACTGGAGGGGGCAGGGAGAAAGCAACCTCATTTCCACTGTCATCTATTTACAGAATCCTCATAGCCTTCGGGTATGGAGCATCCATCTTCTGCCTTGGGGACATTGTTTTAAGTGTACCTCATAAAATATGTATGCAGCTGTGGTATCCTGGCCAAAAAATGAGTTCATTTTAGCACAAGGATTGAGGTATTTCTTGCATCTGCTATGATAGTATTTTACCACTTATTTAAGTGTGAAGAAGCAGGTTCTCCAGAGTACATGGTGGCTTATTAAGAAATTCTCATATTAGCAGAAATAAGTCAAAAAGAAAAAGAGAAGTACAGGATGGTCTCACTTATATGATGGATATAGGGAAAAACAAACAAATAAGAAAAAATGAAAACAACCAATGGGACTGAACCATGGAGCCAGAAAGGAGGAGGGGGAAGAAGGTGGGGGAGGTGAAGAGCACAAACGATCAGGATAGTTAACAAATGTTAGTGAAGTGGGAAAGCCCCATGGTACACAATAATGGACTAATGTAATATAAATATAAATATACATATATATGCAAAAATAAACCAAAAACACATTTACCAGATATCAGAAGAGAACAACAGGCCAAACAACCAACAACTGAACATCAGCTTAATCAAACAAAAAAATCGCAGAAAAACGGGAGATGGAGTGACTGGAGTGGGAATATGGAGGGGGGATAAAGAGGAAGGAGGAGGGAACAATTAATGCACAATTGTGACAAGTCAATAAAATGAATTAAAAAAATAAAAAAAAGAAATTCTTAATTGAATTTTTTTGCATTTCTGCAGTTTACTAGAATGTTCACAGTTGATACATGAATCTTCCATGTTTTCATAATTATCAAAAAATGTATCACAGATCTGTTGTTTCTTTTCTTGAAATTTTCAAACTGTGCAAAGTCAACTAATTTTTCTTTCTGATCAGTTAGCCTAAGCCTCAGTAATGAATCCTTTAATTGTTCTAGATTAGTTTCCTGTTGTATAATAAATTAACATAAATTTATGAGCTCAAAATAACATGCATTTGCTAGCTCAAGCTCTGTAAGTTACAAGTCCAGCATGTATAATGATGGAAATAACAGTTTGATTGGGAAATCATCATCTCCTTTTGCAAATTGATCCCTTTGAACTTAGAGGCCACTGTGGACATGAGTGAGTCATTTCATTGTTGCTGTGTATTCCATATAAGTGAGTTGGTTACTGTCTTGTGTCTTCAGCTCCCAGCTCAGCCCTGGGATGCTCCTAGTGGGAAACCCTTCTTAGACTTACCCAGACAGGAGTGCTTTGCACAAAGGGTGGATTCCCCCTCAAAACACATAGCTTCCTTGCTGCTATCAAGTCCTGGAACTACCAGAACTCCTGTGCCTCACTGGTCTCCATTGTAGGCCCACACACCTGTGCAGGAAGGTCTACTCCCTCTCATACTCACTTTGAGGAGCTGACCATGGAACTGTTGGGACACATCTGTCAAGTGTGGCTACTTCTCTAAAGAACGAGACTGGGAAGATACCATTTCCTTATGGAGAACTCCCTGCAAAACTAGGTTTTAGTGTGAGTCTGATGTCATAAAAGATGGACACTACACAGGGAAGAATCTAGAAAAATGAGCATGTCATAGAAATGAAGAGTGGCATCTTCAGAAACAAAGTCATGTTAAATTCACATAATCTAGTTGAGGAGCAGTTTTACCTGAGATTTGATGTATTTTATTTTTTCTTAATGAATTATCTTATGCTGAGTCTATGCATAGGAAAGGGAATTATTTTGCCTACATTTTAGTGCTGAGGAGAAAATAGATGTCAATGTCACACATAATGACATAATAACCATAAGTTTTAAGGGTGGCTGGGAGATAGTTCTGAAATTGGAGTAGTTTTCCTCAAAATTGTTAAATCTCCATTCTGAGTGTAAATATTCATTTATTAAAAAAGTGTGTTCTTAGGTCCATTAGTCTAACTACAAAATTTCTCTTTTCTCACATTGAACACCATCCCTCAATCAAGTAAATGCAGGTTAAGAAAAGGAAAACATCTGTTTGTTTTCCTTCATTTTTTTTTCCATCTGTAGATGTTTCCAGATAGGGATTTCTGAGTTGTAATTCATGGAGGGTTTTGCCCAAGTTTTCCTCTATGTATGCTATGGTTTTGGGTCTGACATCTAAGTCTTTTATCCATTTTGAGTTGATTTTTGTATATGGTGTGAGGGAGTTGTCTTGGTCCATTTTTTGTATGTCTTAGTCCAATTTTCCCAGCACCATTTATTGAAGAGGCTATCTTTGTTCCAATGAAGCACACAACTTCAGGAAGAGGGGGAATGGTGGAGAGGGGGGGGTAAATTCCTGGAATTACAATGATGTGAAATTTATATATAAATAAATTAAAAAATTATATACATATTTAGTATATGAAGATACAAAAAGAAACAAAAAGAAAAAGAAAACAAAGAGAGGGACATCATTACGAACAACTTTGAACCTTGGAGGAATGTGTCAAGTGAAAGATCAGAAGGAGGACAGTGCAGGGAGGCTTTAGCAGGTGCATGGCTCTCTAAAGTATCTCACCTGGTGGAACACTTTTTCCTTTACGGATCCTCTATGAATAAGTACCTGCTGGACCCACATGAAGGATCTGTTCAACCAGGTGCACAAGTTTTCCCTCTTTTGCCTTCAGCCACAAGCACACCATGAATCATCAGAATGCACCACTGTTTACTTATCCAGTGTCTGTGGGTTTTGGTGTTGGTCTGTGTGACTTGCTGCATGGAGAACAAGGCACCTCAAGCTCACATTGCTAGGGCCATGGCTGAAGGCCCTATGGAGTGTCCTGTTGCCTAGAGGTCACCCATGTCTACGCTGGAGACTCGATGCAACTAGTGTAAACACCGGACACCACAGTGTAAGTATCAGACCTTCACTACCATAGTGACTTCCTGAACTCTTCAGTCTGAGGTGGAGAAGGACAAGTCATAAGAATCTGCATGGAGTATTGAGCGCCTTCTTAATACCACTAAGCAATCCAAGTAGAACAAGAATAAAAGTTTTGTCTTATCTGTGAAGGAAGAATTTTGTTTAGACCTTGTACACCCAAGTTAAATGTGATTGTTCACTTTTAACCACACATCTTCATTTTAAAACATCTCATTTAAATAAAAATATTTCAAAAGACACACTGTATTTCATGGTTTTGAGGCACACCCCATATGGAGCATCTTTCCAGCCTGGAACAAGGCTCCTGTGCACAGTCTTGTTTAGCAGGTGCCACTCTGCTTCCCTCAACTGGCCCCACAGGTGATGCTCATGGGTCTTCTTTCACTCTTCTAAGTTTCTGTCTGCCCCCATTGCTGTGGAACCATGGTGAGACATGACCTCACTAACCCAGCATCTGGACTTCTTGAGTCAGAGCTGACCTGAAGTCCAAGGTTAATGAACAATACTCGCATCCTCATGGCAGATTATCGCAACTGCTGATTGACAATGAGAGGCCTCATTTCTTTTTTCTCTTTTTTATTTTTTTGAGTTATAGCTGAACATTCTTTTGATTGTAACTAATTTATTTAATGATTAAGTTCTTGAAGTTCAATAATCCAGACTCTATTTGAATAAATCCAAAGGTTTTGACTGAAGGTGATGTAGTGTCTAGACAACACTAAACCCATATTTGTACATTAAGCAACAATGCTATTCCTTTTAGGGCAAACAAAGAAAGAAGATGTTTGATAGTATGGGTTAGACTTTTGCTTCAGAGTTTCAGTTTAAAGGAATAAGTAATTAGCAGGAAGTAATGCCAACCCAGTAGAGTCTGTGTGAGCGTTCAGCGAGGTCATGTTTGTGATCAGCTGCCCCAATGAACTCTCAACTGCTCTCCGGTCTTGGGACTGGGATTGACATGTTGTCCTCAATGTGCGTGGAAAAGCCCAGGCTGAGAGTTTGCTATGAAGGTCTCACAGACCTCCTGGGAACATGAACTTATTCCACCTGGTCTATACCTTCCATGTGGGTCTCTAACCCCTTAACCTTTTGCCAGTTCTGAGGTGGAGATGGCAGCTGTTGGGCCATCAACAAAGCCTGCCCAAATCATCTATAGATTGTGAATTCAGGGTCTTAAGGTTAAAGAAAGACTAGAGCAAGTCTAAACAATCCTGCCGCTGAAAAGTTTTCACAGACTCGAAACTAGAATGCCACCTAATGAGTGAGAGGAAGATGGAGGAGACCCTACTGGAATCTGCTCAGTGATTTTTAGAGCAAGGCAGCTTGCCTTGAGCTAATCCTCCCAACACCACATCCATTGCATTTTGCATCCTAGTCACCAGGATGGTGTGAGCTGGAAGTCATCTAAGAAGCAATAATGTTGAAAACCTCGGAGGTTAGTGACTTGGCCAAGACTGTACTGCAGAGCTCACCTGGGAGGTTGGTGGGCTAAAGGCCAACCACAGCAATTGCCTGCATCAACACAGCCCCTGCTCAGATCCAGCAAAGCTTCAGATTGTCCTCACAGGGTGGAGAAGGGGGCTGTTGGCTTAGGTTGGGTCACCTAGATTTTAGAATGAGGAGCCCTCATCCCATCAGTAACTGCGATCTCAAGCTACCACATAGAGCTTCTCCATTATAGTAATCCCATCAATGTTTGTGAACAAAATTCTAACAATATTAGTTTTGAGGAGAAAAAAATGAACTTCAGTGCAAATTAGAATTCTGGACAGAAGGGAAAATGTTTTCAACAGTTGTCAATCAGAAGGAAACATTTCCTCTAGATCTAGCAACCTGCTTGATGAATGCAGAAAAACCCAGATAAAGCAGGGAGGTCAGATATTGTAAGATGTTTCTTGAGTTCTGGCTGAAAGCCAGTATCTAAAAGCATGTCTAAACAATGAAGAGAAGGAGGGAGAGGGAGAGGGGGAAGAGAAGGAGGGGGTAAACAAGAAGGGGTAAGGAGAGGAAGGAGAAGTGGAAGGAGAAGAGCATGAAGGAAGGAGGGGCAGGGGAGAAGATGTAAGGAGGAGGGAGAAGAGTTGGTGAGAGAATGGGGGATGAGATGAAGAAGGAAGGGGAAGGTATAAAGGGAGAGGAGGAGGAAGGAAGAGAAAGAGCAGAAGGGAAGGGAGGATGAAGGAGAAAAGGGTGAGAAAATGGAGGAAGAAAAGGAGAAGCACCAGAGAAGGAGGGAGTAAAGGGGATGGAGGAGTAGGTGGGGGGAAAATAACTGAGAACCACCATCTTTTCTGTGGATGCCCACCAGTGGGGTGGTGGAGCAGGGTGTCTCGGCATCCTAGCTTCAGTGTTTAGGGCTTGCCCTCTGGTCATTCAATCTGCTGATTTATTGCACATGAAGTTAGTAGGAATAAGGCTCTTCCAGCTTTGAATATCTCAGTTTTTGCCAGTAGACAAAACTAATTTGGTTGTGTTTGGGAATTGGCTAAAGAAGTTGCTTAAATATTTAAAAGGGAAATGTTGGTTCCTGTTTTTAAGGCACACAAGCAATTAGCAGAACTACCAAGATAATATCTCTTAGGTAATGCCAAATTAATAATTGATATGAACCCTCCCAGAAGCACAGGGTAAGCTGAGCAAAGAATCAGGGGTAAATGAAACTATTTCCCAGCAAATTCAGACACTGTATGACCAGTCAGGTCTGATCTCCTGGGAATGTTTGTGTTTTATCTCAGAGTATTGACTTTGCTCAAACAATTCCAACATGATCTTAGGTTGATGGACTCGCAGAAAAACTTTAATGAGAGGCGATACAGCATTTCTTATATTGGAGAAATAACAGGAGCCCACAAACCACTCTGCCTTTATGATAAAATGGGTAAATTTAACATTACAAAGTTTTGAGCCATTGCAATATTTTTAGTTATTGGAGAAAGTTATATAAAATATGACTTATGGAAGAATGAAATATTTTTCCTTTTTTTAAAGAGTTACTTTACCAAAACTTAAAATAAATATAATAAAGTATTAGATTGATCTAATACTACAAAATAATTTCTATGTTTTATTTAAATTATGGAAATTATCCTACTAGTACTGGTTCATTACTTGATGGCATTTCTCGATCACATCTTTTTAGTGTCAGGAGATCAGAGAAAGAAATTTACTACCTGAACACATTTAGATTGAATTGCTTTTGCTTCTTCCAAGAGATACTGGATGCAGGGTGGTTCAGGGCCTGTGGTACTAGGAAATCTGGTGTTCTGGTCTGGACTCTTCCACTGTAGGATGTTCTGTGAGACATTTCTTCTCTAAGAATGTAAGCATGTTTTGCTCATTAAATGGTGGAATTGAAATAGAAATTCTCATTCTCTTTACTACCAAGGAAATGAAAGTCTGCTTTGGGGTAGCTTTGTCTGTTCATCAGTTTTGTTTCCCTACATTCCACATGAGTAAAAACACTTGGTATTTGTCTTTCTCCTTATGATTTAGTCCCTTGCATTATTTGTCTCATTCCATTCATGTTGTCACAAATGATTTGCCACTGCTGACCTGGCGTCTTAGTTCTGCTGCATAAGTTATTGAACACAAGGTCTGCTTGATCCCATGACAAAGCAGGGAGAGACTTCACAGTCCATTGGATTCACAAGATCTCAGAGCCTGTTAGGGGTAGTGGGGACTTTCAGGGCCTACAGTTCATTCAAGTTTAGAGGATATCATTAAAACACATAAAACATAAAATGAGATACTTAGATACAGATTACCAGCTCTTTGAATTTCAAGAAATTTTGGCTCTCAAAAATAGCTATCACTTTCTAGACTCAGATAGGAATATCATGAAGTGAAATGGTACAAATCCCAAATATATGTATTTTGAGATTAGAATGCAAAAGCAAATTACACTCACACACACACACACACACACACACACACACACACAATTTGTTATCCAAAGAGTTTTCCAAGTACATTTTTTTCTTACGTGTCTGTACATGTATTTTAAACTTAATGGCTGAACTATATTCAGATTATTAAAAAAAATGTTTCAGTGAAATTAGCATTGTTTAGCTTGGGAGTTTTCAGCCTTCAACTGAAATGCTCAGAAACTTCTGGAAGGTTAACACACAGATTCTGCATAAATGTGCAAAGATATGGTACCTCTTTGGCAATTCTAGACAAGCATTTCTTATCTTTTGTGTAATCAAACATTTTAAATAAAAGACTTGCCTAGTTTTATTAAAACTGGTATTCTTTTAACTTACGGTTTAATTATACTGGAATATTTTTTATTTTTAATGTATCACTATAATGTTATTTATTAGAATATAGGCTTTCACATACCTTTGCCTGTCTTTTTTTTTTTTTTAATATCTCACATCTTAGTATTCCCCAGGGTTCACCCACCACCTTCCCTCCCTAACTGTTCCCACCCTCTCGCCCATCCTCCCCAAGTTGTGTGCTTTAGTTTGGTTGTTAGCTTGTTTTGACTTTTCCTCCTGGCTTTTTGCTGGTTTTTCCTGTGTCTCATATATCAGTGAAATCATTTGGTTTCTTTCTTTTTCTTTCTAACTTGTTTCTGCTAATATGATTTCTTCTAGGTCCATCCACGTTATCTCAAATTTGTCACTTTTAATTGATGAGTAATATTCCATTATGTATGTATATATACATATATATACATACATATACATATATATACATATATACATATATATATATATATATATATATATATACACCACATCTTTTTTCATCCATTCATCTGTTTTGGGATATGTTCTTGCAATTATAAATAGTGCTGCAATAAACATTTGAGTACAGGTGTCCCTTTGTATAAGTATTCAGGTCTTCCTTAGGTAGATTTCCAGAAGAGTGATTGCTGGATCATATGGTATTCCATTTTCATTTGTTTGAGGGTCCTCCATATTGCTTTCCATAGTGATTGGACCAGTTTACATTGCCGCCAGCAGTGTAAAATACTTCAAAATATTGTCATTGAGGTAACATTAGTTTATAACACTGCGTAAGTTTTAAGGGCACAGTTTCACATCATACTCACCCTAATGTTCTAATAATTGCACCATCTCATCAGTCCCTCTACCCACTCGTCTTCACCAGCTCTTCGTCTGGTGACTACCATTCTTCTGGAGTAATTTGAGGTGAAATAAGGAATGATTACTTTGACAGAAAATTCATGGTGTGAAAAACAAGCAAAATATTTAGTGACATTAAAGTATCAGGTGCAAAGCTGCCATTCTTGACATTTCTAGCTTATTAGGGTTTGAGGAACCATCTGTAAAACTCTCTCCCTGTCCTTGTTGTTGTTCAGTCATACAGTTTGAAGATATGACTCATAGAGGAAAGATCAACTTTTTTATATTAAAAACTACTTTTTCTCCAGTCACATATGGTCATTCTACTTGCCAGGAGAATATGTCATCATGAAGACTTACCTCAAAGGGTGAAAATTTGCGTTGCAAATCCTTAGAGCAAAAACAGTGCTGATTTCGTGTGACATTGAAAGCATTTGGGGGGAGAACTCATGACTTTAATGAACAAATGATTCCCAAAAGTAATTTTTGAGAAAAAATAAAGGTGTCATTTTAAAATGAGTTCACTTTTTTGATGGAGAAAATGTTTTTCTGTCAGACAAACATTTTTAACTAAAAAACATGAGTATCATTGTGTGTGTTTAGGGGTTAGTTCATTGAATAATCAGCACTTAGTAGTCAATAGCTGTTGTTTCTATTAGTGGTTGGGTTAACCTGGGTTTACATTTACTTGAAATGTATACTACTTGAGACTTGGCATATATACATATCTATATACGTTAAAATACCATCTCATCCCAATCCCATGTTAATTTACTGTGGTGGCTTTGGGGTGCCATAGACAAGCCAGAGACATAGGTGGCTTGGGGTATCCTCCTTCCAGTCCTTGACATTCACTACTGAGCTCACTCCCTTGAGCCCCTCCCAGTTGGTACCGTCACCAGCAATGCCATTGCTGTTCGATCCAGGACTCCCCCGCTGGGTAAACTTTTCTTCAATTTCTTTTATAGTAAGTACACATAACATAAGTCTATATATACTACATATGCATTACTGTAAATATAACATACATAAATGTAATATAAATACTATTTATAAAATAGTATATTTTTATAAAATATACTATTATAAAAATTATATATTTATAAAAATATATAATGAACTATATATAACTTATCTATGCTACAGTCTCAAATTGCAACATTCCCTTGATGTTTTAGAGTAACTTTTAGAATGAATTTCCTGGAAGAGAAGACTTAAAAAAGAGGGGAAGAATTAGTTAAATTATGAGCATTATTTTTAAAAAGATGTGTCTTAGCAGGAATTCAAGCTTTCTCTAGAGCTAAATTAGTGATATAGTTGCTAGCACACTTACAATGGGTGTGTTGGTCCTCATCAACATTCCAAGTTTTCCTTCTAGAAGCAGCTATGATCCCTGTGGAGACTAGATGCTGCATTGAGTTACTTTTGGCCCATAAAAGGTGATCAGAAGTGACAGTCCACAGGATTGGGTGTGCCAGGTTCCCATTGTTGGATTCATTCCAGGTGCCTGGTATCCTCACGTAGACCCAACCCCAGCATTGTCTAAAAGCTCCTGCATGTGCTCCTGATTCCATAACCTTCTCAGGTCTCTCCCCACAATGCTGGGCCTGTGGAGTGATCCCACTGGGGGTACATGTGTCTAGACAGCTCCCTGTGTTGGCATTGGTCCAAACAGCTCTTTCTGCCCTGAGACTGTTTCTCTGTGACTAACCAAATGCACTGCATATGAAGTTCTTAAAGAACACATTTGCTGGTAACTGAGAGCATAACTTTGCTGTTGCTTGAAAAAGAAACTTTTAATAAAATTTAAATAATTGAATTCAAGTATATAATATATAATATTGGTGATTGTCTTAACTGATTGGCATAAAAACAATATTTAAAGCAATGAGGTGGGCTTTCTATTCTCAGAAACATGACTTAATTCAACTGGATTTTTCACTTATGTTTAATAACATTCAGATTGTCAGATAGCAGAAATACCCCATTTTAACAGAACAAAAAGACAGCATCCCAGGCAACGTGTGTGTTCCTTAAACTGATGATGCTCAGAGATGACCAGAATCAAGAAATTGTCCTAACATCCCTAAATTAGCACTCTTTGTCATGCTCATCATGCAAGGACTATGCAGCTTACATTTTGAACAGAACACTATTACATAAGAGAAAGAGCTAAAAGAGTGTCTACAGAGCAAATTATGAATAGGGCTACAGATACTGGGTGGTGAAAAGATGAAATCCAATCTTAAATTCGTAAAATGCAGTGACTAGGTGGGCTAGTTGACACATAAGCCACATAAGATCACATAAGCCAAAAACATTTCAGTGGGGACTCACAACCATAATTTATTTCTTTATTTATCTCTGAGGGTTCAATTCCTCCCCATGGTTCACCTCTTCATTTAGCAAATAAAACCAGGCTAATAGGAGAAATCTCATCTTGGAATTGCTTCTCTGCTCTTTAGCATCCTTTCTATATTCAACTCCATTTGATATGTATTCAAATCACTGTTCTAGGCTCTAAACAGTGGCTCTTATTCATCTCAGAGCTATTCCCATATGTATCAAGTAATATTTACTAATGACACAAAACATAGATCAAGAGCTAAGATAACATATCCATTGTTGAATGACTTTTTGTTTCATGTCACTTATTTGGTTTGTAAGTTGGGTGGTTTTCCCATTGGTTGATGTGCTCCCACCAACTTGTTTCAAATGTGCATTTACAGAATAGTAAAAATACATAAATGAACCCTGCTCGAAATATTGCCAAATAGACATGAGCAATTCACTTAGCCACAGTGATCATGGATGTTATTTTATTGCACTCTCATACCAGTGGTTTTAGTATGAGGTGAGAGTGGGGAATTTGCCCAGGTTGGACATGTCCCGAGCTTGCTGAAATCAAGCAAGATGGCCACACTTCTCTGATCTCACAATTTACACGAATGTAAGTCCTCAACAACTGTTTTGCAAGCACTTGGGGAATATCAAGAATTGGCTCCTGCTCAGATATTTATTGCATCACTATTTATAATTGCAAAGACATGGAAACAACCTAAATGCCCCAAAACAGACAAATGGATGAAAAAGGTATGGTATCTTTACAGAATGGAATATTATTCATCAGTTAAAAATGACAAATTTGAAGCATTTCAGATAACATGGATTGATCTAGAAGAAATTATATTAGCAGAAATAAGTAAGAAAGAAAAAGACAGAAACCAGATAGTTTCACTGATATATGGGATATAGGGAAAACAGACAAAAGGCCAAAAGAAAAAGTTAAAACAAGCTAACAAGTAAATTAAAACATACAGCTGGGGGTGGAGGTACGGGTGGGAGACATCAGGGAAGGGAGGAACATAGAGGATTGGAATGATGGTCCACTGATGATAAGGTGGTAGGAGAACCCTGGAAACACAAAGATGTAATGTATATCTATATGTATGTATATATATGTTATATATATTTATATATATTATGTATATATATATTTATAATGTATATGTTATATGCATATTTAAATATATATGCATTATATATATATATATATACACACATTACATATATATATTATTATGAGGAAAAAAAGATTTGGCTCCTGAACAACACATAAAGACTTGTAACGTGGAACTTCTTGGAAGAAAAACTAAGCCACCTCCTTATCTATTGTAGATGTGGACATTAGGAGTTGTTGTATATGTTTAGCAAATAAAATAAGTAAAATGTAAGTCTGTGAAATAAGGAAATGTTTCAAACTACTACATTTTATAACAAATTTGGAGTTTCAAGCATATGAAAACAGAACAAATCATAAAACAGATCAAATCATAGCATATTCTTTGATGGATATTAATGTAATAAATCAAAGCTTTATGAATGGATATAACTATTGTATTCTATTGTATTGTATCCTGTACTATGAGCTGGAAGAGGGAAACATCTTGTCAAGCTTCTGAGCAGTGCCACATTGCTGAGTTGATGGAAAGTTTCCACACATTCCACACATGAAGATTCTCTTCTTTGAACATAACTAAGCCCTGTGTTGTGAATCATGGGGAAGTAAGGCTGTGAATCCTTCAGTAGCCTATGGGTGAATGAATTCTTACTCTTCCTGAACCTTTACTCTTGAAGTTAAATCTGGCCCATGAGTCAGAGATGACTCAAAAGAGAACTTGTCTCTCTTTTACTATTTTCTTACTTCCAGAATAAAAGTGCTATGTTCTTATTATCACCAAAACCAATCTGCTGTAGATAATAG
This sequence comes from Uropsilus gracilis, assembly GCA_004024945.1. Lineage (NCBI taxonomy): Eukaryota > Metazoa > Chordata > Mammalia > Eulipotyphla > Talpidae > Uropsilus > Uropsilus gracilis. The sequence continues at coordinate 28,447 of PVHY01004726.1, forward strand.
TTAATAGATAATAGTTAACTTTCATACATCAGCTTACAGAGCTATTTGCTGCAGTCCAGTCATGGTGGGGAAAAGTGCCTGAGGGAAGGGGTGAGGATGCAATCAAGACAATCTTTTAGGTAGCAGCATTTCTCTTGATCTGCTGGCCCTGAGTTTATTTTTCATACAGCTTTTAACAGTTCATGAACACAGTTCAGCAGTTACAACAGCCTTTTGCTTGATGTCAGTTTTACTGGGGGCTAGCTTTCTATAGGGTCTGTTTATCTAGGATAGATGGCAATCACCATACCCCCTATGGGATGCATTTGTTATCTAAACTGATTTAGTTTACAGGACTTCCTGATACCTGTGCTTTCTTAGGCGTGCAGGATGTGCTGTCAGTAATATTGTAGTTCCTCATATTTGTGCAGACTCATTCAGCAAGGCAGCCTTCTTTTTCCAGCCCCAATAGCTATTTACTACAGCTTTTGAGTGGACCAGCAGCTGTTGAGACATGTCTCAAGACCATAAAATAGACTCCAGGGGGTGATATTGCAGTGTAAAGGCAAATATCCCAGTCCCATACAATCAGCTCCAGAGTCACAAGGATCAGCACAGCCAAGACACATCTGTGGGGAAAGATCTTTGTTGAGAACTTTCCTCTTCTCATTTGGTGAAAGATCTCCCAAGTTTATTTCACACCTAAATATGTATGCTTTTTAATGCAACCAGTCATAATTTTGCTAAAATAAAGATATGGGCCAACAGGGAGCCACAGGGGTCCTGGGCTGCCAGAGCTCCTTTGCCACCAGGGAGCCAAGGTGGCGAGGAACTCCAGGTAGGCCCCCTGTGCCCAGACAGCCTGGGAAGGGGATCCGGGTGGAGTTTTAGGCCCATCCACCAGGGGTTGCCTGGGGCAGCCATCTGCAGCCAGAATGGGCCAAGGCATAGTTTGGCCAAGCCCCTACCCCAAGTGGGTTTGGGACTATGCCTGCCCAGCCATCTGGGCCCTGTCCCCATGCAGGGAGGTACCATTGCATGGGTGGCGGGGGGGGGAGGGGGGAATGCGCCTTCCTTTTCACTCTTACTCCAGCTAATCTTCAGGAGGAGGAAGAACATAAATAATACAAACCCCATCATAGAATGGGTGAGGGACCAGGTAAAAATCCAGCCCACAAGTCTGATCTGGACACAGGAAATAGAATATAGTGAAAACCAGTGCATGTGAGACTGGAGAAACAACTATGAAACACAACGTCACAAATGCACACCTATGGATTTAACCAGGTCTGGAAGAGCCAAGACCTCATTTCTGAGATGCCATCTAGGAGAGCAAGGTGCTCCTCTCCACACCATGGGAGAGGAAGGCCAAAGAGTGGGGGCATCGGCCCCTCAGTAAAGCTGCCAACTGAGGCAGAGGAGATGATCTACATGGCCATTCATGGATGCCTGCATCCACAGAGAAACTTCTTCAATGACACTGGCTGAGGGTAAAGCCCCCTAAACCAAATGCCAGGACCATAAGGTAAATCAACAAAACAACACAGAGAAGGGATTGGAGAAGACAGACTATAACGAGAAAACATGGACAGACCACAAAGAAATATAGACTGATTGTCCAATGCAAGGTTAACACTGAAAACCTACCAGCACGGTTTGCCTGGTTCCAAGAACACAGTTCCTCACCCAGTGAAAGGACACTGCCACAGAAAAGAAAGAGACTAATGTGCTTTACACGACTAGCAAACAACAAAGAGAGGGGTTTAAGTGAATGGAGGGGGCACATGAGAGAAGAGGAGGTATCCCAAAAACCATTTACTGAGGTTGTGATTTAATGAATAAAAATAAATAAAATTAACTATAAAAAATTAAAAACATAAAATGAGATAAAGATATATCTTCTGTTTCAGAGAAATAGCACATTAAAAATAAACCATTGCCCCTGAGATAATAGTTCATCCAGCCCCTGAGGTTGGCTTTCTGGTGATATCACTGATCCTGCTTAAGCTGAAGCCCAGTAATTAGATAGTGAAGAACAGTTCAGAAATGCTCCTTAGGAACTAAGGCCATTGCTTTTAAATACTGTCCATTATTTTTCAGTGATGTGACTTCAGAATATAAATATCTGAAAAAGTGAGGCACAGTCACTTTTAAAGGAAATAACCTTTTTACTTGCTTTTTTAAAAATGATTGATGCCAAACATGAAATGAACATATTTCACACTGCTTCTGTATTTGACAAGTGTGTTTGCTTTTGAATATTTTGTAATTCATTTGGAAATGAAATTGGTGCAAACTAGTTTGGTGCGAACACAGTCTTGAAAAGAATCTCTATTTGCAATTCTAAAGGTGTGGATTTTTTTAAATGTTTGTGAACATCCTAATTTATGCTGTTATCTTTCTTTCAGTTAGTGGGTCACTAACAGAACTCACCATATCTTTTAGACCTTAGTGTAGCCAATTCTCTTCACCAGTTGTGGTGTAAGCAGCCAGTTGATGATGCCTAGTGTAGTACAAGCATCAGGCTCTCCAGTCTGCACTATGGTCTTTATTGGTTCTAGCAGTTACACAGACACAGCAGGCAGGGCAGGGTCAAGGGGCCTGGGAGGCAGGAGAACCCCTCAGCCCCCCAGAAATCTATACACTCTTTCCCTGCTCTCTCTTTCTCTAGTGTGCTGTCTCATTCTCTCTGTTCCTTCTCATGCTCACATTATCTACTGCTTTCTGTGACCCTTTATCCCCTCTGTCCTAGGCCCAGGTGTGCACATTTACACATGTGCATACCACTGGACTGCACAATTATGAGGAAGATGCAATATTCCAGGTGCTGTTTATGCAGGCTAATGGACAAAAAAACCTGACCACCTCTATTTACCCTACACAGACCCAATATTTATCATTGACATTATTCAAAATAAACTAACCAATCTCATTTTGATATAAAAATTCTCAGAGCTAAAATAAGCCCAAAAGAGAATTTGCAAATATAGCAATACCTGTATTTTAATACCCACAAAAGTGAAATCAGCTATCTGCTTCACTATTTACTTGACCGTATAAAGTTTCTAAATTTAACATTAAAATTTACTTGACCTTGTAAATTTTTAAAATTAAAAATTTTCCAATAGAAGTTTGGGAGATAACCATTGGCTCATTATTTCTTTTCCTTTCCTTCTATTTTTACTATTTTTAACTTTTTGTTGTGTCATTTTCTCTGTAGTAGGACAGAGGTGACAGTGCTAAAATGCAGGAGGTTTTCATAACCACTCTCACTGATTCTTCACATTTGTTTCTAGACCACTTATCCTAAGGCCTCAGGGTGTCACAGATGAAAGGTGGATTATGGCAACACCCATGAAAATGCAAATGATTTTAAGTGATAAGCTAAAATCACACAAAGATCTTATTCTCAGGTCTAATGGGAGAAAAGTTCTGGCAATGATGTTGTTATTTTCATGGTTGTCCCAGCAAATTCAGCTCAATTGACCCTACTGAGAAGCCTCAGCACAACAAAAGGAGACAAGACTTCATTCATCTCTGCAGCAACTGGCTAGTCCACAATTTCTGTGGTAGACCTAAAAGACTTTGTAAATATTTTGTGTTTGTGAAAGAAATTCATTCAGAACAGAAAGATTTGTTTTTTTTTCATGGTCCATTTTGTTTTCAGTTACTGCTTGAATATGTACACAATTCCAAGTTTTAAGGGGAAAAGAATGCTTACCTTGAGAATGAAGAGAAGTCTCTTGATACACTGAACTGAGGTTTGTTACAGATGTATCTGTGAAAGCAGGAGAACCATCACAGCACAGTGAATGGGCACCATGTTCTCTGCCCCGACTTACATGCAGCCGATTCAGATTACAATTCCCAAAATGCCATGAACCATCAGACTTCTTGAATGGGGGTGCAGCTGGGAAGGAAGAAGGATCAAGGTGAATATATAAATTGAGGTATAATGAAGGAGAAAAGAAAGACGTGAAAGATAGACATAAAGGTGAGCAGAGGTAGGAAGGTTGCTCCTGGTCCTTGGTCCTTGGTCTTTGGTCCTGATGACTTCAACATTTTGGAAGAGAAAATGGCCACTATTATCTTGACCTCATGATGGATTACATATAAGTTTTCCTATGAGCATAGTACAATGCAGGCTTTAGAGAAATCATTTTTTACCAACATATAAAGCTAGACTAACACAAAAGTTGCTCTAAATCAATCAAGTGTATCTTAATAAGGCAACCTTTTCTATTGTTTGACACTTGTATTTTTATTGCTTTGATTCATAACTTTATTTTCTTGTGCTACTGTGATTCATTAATGAAACTGCTCATATGTTCTTATAGTCTGATAAATCCCAGTAGACATCAGTCTAGGTCATTTAATTTTTGAAAAGGCTCTTCTTATTGACTGACCTATATTTTTTGTAAAGTGATTACCGCATATGAAGGATGGTACATAAAAACATCAATAATCCAAACATGAGGCACATTTTAATGAGTACAATTAGGGAGTAAGGGGTTTACAATGTTGCTCTCAGCATGTTCCTAATTTACTCCAGACTCTTGGTTAAGATTAAATCTCTTATTTCTGGTTGTCTATCTGCTGCTGCCCACCCAGTCCTGAGAAATAAAGAGGCTGATTCCTCCCAAGTTGAGGCAGCTTTGTCCATGGAATACTAAGGAAAAAAAAGTTTTGTTGGAGCCAGAAAACCATTCCTTTTCTGAGCCTGCACCCAGCCTCACACCCTAGGGATCAAAGTTAAGAAAATTGGGGTTAAGAGGAATCAAGAATAATATTTGAAGAAACTAGTCCATCAGAACATGACGTTTCTGAACAGTATCAGAAGATTGAATTTATTGAGAGTCAGGAAATAAATACTAAAATTTTCTTAATTATGATAATACAGTATAGGTTTCCCACTTGTGAGATTACCTACCCAAACCCCTATCCTCAACACATAGAGACACTAGCTTAGTGAGGACAATCTGCTTAAAATCATTTTGATGTGTCTTGGTGGTACTCCCAGAAGTTAAATTAATATGAAGTGAATTTGGATGTGGAAGCATTAGGATAAGGGAATATCTTATTGTATTTCCTTGCCTTGAGAGTGAGTAATTCTGGAGGTAACAAGATACATGCCCCTCAGATCTACTTTCAACTCAGTAATCACTACAGTGAAATGTCAATCCAGCAAAACCGAGGACTTGCAAGCTAGAAGTAAGAAAAATCTTCCTGTGGCTCCACTGCTTTCTGGTCAACCTCATTGTTGATAATTCCAACTTCCCCACATGGTCTCTATGTGATGGTCCTAGCTCCTGATTTCTGGAAACTCTCATCCTCTCATTAATTTATCAATGCAGTGATGCTAGAAGCTCTCAAATGTTCAAGTGTCAAGGGTTAATACTCTTGGCTCATACTCTCTATGTCACGTAACAAACTTGTATTGTAACTTCCTTTATATTTGAAGTATCTGCATTTGTTTCTATCTTCTTGTCTGAACCCCCAAAAAATAGAGGAACAACGTATTAGGGCTCACTTAAGTAAATCAGTAAATCAAGTGGAGGTAAGAGCACAGAGAATTGGGTCAGTTACTAAGAATATATATAAATATGTATGCATGCATGTATGTATGTATGTATGCATGTATATGTGTATGTATCTGCTGTATACAGTATGTTGAAATTAGAAAGCTCCAAATTACATACTGAAAAACACAGGGGCTTAAAACAATGGTGTGCTTGAACTTCTGCAATTTGACTAAGACTCGTGAAGACAATTCTCCTTGTGGCATCAGCACATGAATATTTCCAAAAGGACTTCTCTCCTTTGGCTTACTACAGTTTTTTGGCTGGGCACCCTGCTGGTATGTTGAGTTGAGATCTTGTTTCTGTTCTGTGTAATGTCTTTTAGCTAAGTTGTTCTTTTAATTATATAGACACCACAAGTTAATAGAATTCTTACATAACAGCCAGTTTCCCCTACAGCATGAAAGCAGAAACTTCCACCTATAATGCCGTAAATCAAGAGTTTTAATGTATGATTGAATTACCTTTTTTTGTTCAAAGTGATCATAGAGTAATCAGATTTGAGGGGAGAGAAATTGGTGCCATTCCCACATGAGGGGTGACAAGATAATATTGGGAAAGAATATGACATTGGGTTTGGGGATATTTTCCTGCCACTTTGGAAACAAAACCTCCCCTAGTTATTCAGTGGGTTACATGCATTATTTGTCCTAGTTTATATCCATTTTCTTACTGATAGGGCAGGTGCATCAAATCCAGTCCAGCCAGGTACAGAAACTTACTCTCCAACTGCCACTGACTTTCTCCTTTAGTGTATGTATTTAGCAACCATTGTCGTTTCCAACTCAGCATTAAAATGACTTTTTGCTTTGTTTTTAACTTAAGATACATTGGTCCTTAACATCCCCTCTTAGTTGTAGGTCACATCTTTCTTTATCCTTAGTATCTATTTTTCTATTAGCTTTTTTCCCCCCCATAGGCCAACAATACTTCTTTCCTAGTCCTTTCCTCAATCACTTCCCTTTTAAAAGAAGTTACTTCTTTATACTATAAAAAAATTTTATTGAATCCAAGTCAATTATCAAGTGTATATTTTGGGTGATGGAAGGTTAGGACTCAAGGTCTCTATGATATCATGAACATTGCTTAATGAAGCACAAAACTATCAAATTACAGTAGTTTTGCAAACACCATCAGATGTCCTCCAGCTCAACCATAATCTCAATATTATGACCAGATTCAACAATACGTCTTTAAAGGAATTGACTTAGAGAATCATGAAATCTACTTATATCCATGTGCCCTCAAGTATTCCCACAAAAAAGTGCCCATTGTTATATGCCAACCATAATTTGAGAAAACACATGCACAGTGATTCTATGATTCCTTTTTTTATATCAGGAGTCACCAAATTGGTTGGCTCTTAGAGGTTCAAAACTCCTTTGGTTCATGGTAAATGTGCTATCTCAGTTACTTGTTCATGGAACTCCTAAGTCTGTATCAATTGATTGTTTATTTACACCCACACAACAATGTGTTTGATATCTGTTAAGTTAGTGTGTATATAGCATTAATCCATTTCATAAATCTATGAATCTATGGCCACTAACATCCAAAAATCTATTAATTCACACTGGTTGTAATAATAGGTATTGCCACCATCCATATTCATAAGTAAGAGATATTATCAAAATTAATATAGCACTGTAATGCTAAAACATAAACTGACTCAGATTACCAACTTCTATGGTATCAAGTGTCATTATATTTCCCTAAAAAAAATTTAAAATATTCTTTGGCTCCGGTGAGAGTCTTAGCAGAGAGTGCACTGTTTAGAAACCATGATACTATAGCAGATGTGGCCCCATTGGATACTGGGTCATCATAACCATGGGTGATATCGCTGGCATCACATGCTAGAGGCCAGGATGCCACTAGAAATCCTAAATGCACAAAAGAATAACCACAGAAAAGAATGATCCATCACAAATGTCTGCAGCATCAATCAGGAACCTTCTAGAAGCTTAGAAATGGTGAACATGTAGATTACAAAAAGGTTTCTTTGTTCTATTTTATTTTTTATTATGAAGTAATTAGATTATTTTTAGTTGAGGTAATATTAGCACATCTCTTCAGGTATAGTCACCAGAACACATCCTCCATTCTTCTGTATTTTCTAATTTTCACTTCTTTGTAGCCAATCTCTGATCTTCATTGTGAATCAAGCATACTGACATCTTTTGCAGAAATGAAAAGAAAGGATAAGAATATTGGAAACAAATTTCAACACCTCTGCAGAAATTTGGGCCCATGTTCAACAATTATAGAGCTCCAGTCCCATTCAAAATTGTTAAAATATCAAGTTAATGAGCTAAGATACAATGTGTGCATGTGTACACTCATGCACATATGTACGCCCTCCCCCCCCCCCATTTCAAATCTGACTTCTTTTTATGCCTGCTTTGGGGAGTTACTTTTGGTTTTCTGTGTCTCTTGTTCTCTTACTCTGTTCAAATATTTTTTACCGCTCAGGAAAAAACTATAACTAAATCCTTGAAATCTGACAGAGAATGGAAAATATCATGAGAATAAAATGAAAGAGAATAAACTACAATTGTCAATAACTTAGAAAATCAGACAGGAGGATGCTTAATCAACATGGATATGTGAAGCAATGGAAAGCATCCAGCAGGTCTCTGTGAACATAGGAGAGCACATTTCAGGGTAAAGATGTTCTACGTGGTTTATGAGAAAATGGGACATTAAGATGGTCTAATGTCCCATCTTGATGTCCCATCTTCTCATAGATCATGTAGAGGTTAGAGGTAACCTGTTGAAGACAGATGAGCATGCCTATCCTAACCACAGCAAATGTGACCAATGATTTAATAGGACCTTTGAGATGCTATGGGAGATAAAAGATTCAGAAGCTAGGAGCCTTGGGAATGATTTCACAGAGAAAGTGAATTCAGTCTGGCTTCTTTGCAGTTATTAGGATGTTGTAAGGAGACACAGTAAGGATTCTCAAGAAGGAAGGTACATTGCTGGGTAAAAAAGTGATGACAATTGTATATTCCAGCAGTAGAGAGTGCACTTGTATATTTCAGCAATAGAGGAGAAAGGAGACTGGGGCTCACAGATCTACTAATCTTGAAAAGGGTGGACCCATGGTCACCGTGGTAAAATAAAACCATGAGCACAACAAAAGTTAAGCATGGAAACCTAGCACTAATAATAAAGCTCAGATTGAGATGGAAGGGAAGAGTGGAAAGGGCTGAGTGGCCTCTAGCTTCTGGGAGCACAATGAGGAATCAATTGGGGCTATGACTCCTTAGAAATGACTGGAAACTTGAGGGGTACCTCCCAAATATGTACTATCTAACAAGAGATGAAGTAGAGGTTAAAAAAAAAAAAAAGCAAATGGAAAAGGTAGTGAATGCTTGGACTTTTGAGGTACAGCATTCTAGGTATGTCTAATCCAGGGAATATAATTATTTGATCATCCCAAACATAAGTTTTCTCTTTGGGGAAATTATTTTGAGCTGCTCAGGTACCTGAACATCACAAATAAATTCTAACTAATGTTCCTTTTCAGATTAATTACTCTGAATGAATTGCAGATTTTTATAGGGTAAACAAATCTAATGATTTGTAAACTCCCTCCAGCCTGCTGTGCGCTCACTGTTTCTCCTTGAAACTGTCACCATTTTATTTACTTGTGCTGGTAAATATTTTCCTTCCTGAAGAATGAAGCTATCAATCCCCGAGTGTGGGCAGAGAGGAGTTTATTCTTTGTAAATAGGAGCTTTTCGAAGAGGTAGTGATGGCTCTCAAGATACCATACCAGGAGCTGGTTCCTGAGTACCTGATAGTGACAAGTGTTCCTTCCTGAATCTAAGGGACAAGATACTCAGAGAAACAGTCTCTTTTTTCTTGGTTTTTGCTTTTGTCTGGTTGGTTGATTGGTAATTTTTTTTTATTTCTGTGTTTGTTTTATGGAACTTCTGCTCTACTCTTAATTTTTGTTTCTTCCCACAGAGTTGGTATTTGTGAGATTGACTTAAACTATACAGCCTTATTTGTCAGGCCAAATTTTCAAAGTAAAATATCTTTCTTTTTCTTGATAGAAAATTATCTCTAAATGTCACCCGGACTTTTAAAATGACCAGCAGTAGTATGTAGTCACTTTTTTTTTTTCTAATCAACTTTTCAGGAGTCCAATTTAGAATGTGTTTGAATTATAAACTATTGCTGGTTTTGAAGAATTTTTTTTAGATTAATGATGGAATATTATTCACCCTAAAGAGTCCCTGGGAAATAAATATGCTACACACACGTAGCTAAAAACATGAAAAAGAACATGAGACTTTCTCATGAGGTTTAATCTCCAAAATAAATTTAAATCTTGCACTATATTTGACCTCATACTGAATTCTTCTCATATTGGAAATAGTTATCAACTCCTTTAGGGAAAAAAAAAATTGAAAAAGTCTTTAATTTTTAGCATCACTTTCTACATCTACCTTGAAGATGAAGTGACAAAGACCTTAATCAAAACTTTGGATCTCAGTTAGAGCTTGGGGATAGAAAATGTGAACACTTACACCAAGACAACCTTCAATCAAAGCTCTCTCTGTCATGTACTGAGTCGGGTACAAGTCCCACTTGGGCAACATTAGATTCAGAGAATAACTGGACCCTCATTTCTGCTTGGAAATAAAATCCAACTTGATGGTACTCTGACCCAAATCTACAAGGTTCCCCTGCTGGAAACATTTTACAAATGACTTTTCAATGACACCTTTTTTTTTTTTTGTCTAAAAGTTCTGTATCATCAAGAGAAATTTGACCTAGCTTTGTAACTAGTGTTATGCTGAAAGCTAATTCAGATCTCTGAAATATTTTTTGTCTGTTCTTACAAGGCAGGGGATTCTCTCCTTCCAATGAGTACCCTGTCCGGCCTGATGTAGAAGTTTGAAATAATGACAATATCGCTCCCTTTTGAATGTAGAACATCTGCGGGGGGGGGGGGTCTATTTACCACCTGGCCTCTGTCATAATGGATACTACTTAAGTTACCATCTGAAAAACATAGATACTTATATATGGAGATGCATAAATAAATGTTCACGGTTGATCTTTGCCCTCCTGAGTTTCAAACCCTTTACATATGCACCAACTGGGATTATAGAATATCTCTGCATTCCAATCCATTCTGTTTTAATAATGAGCAGAGCCACCTGAATGCTTAAATTGCTTTGTAGAGGGAAGCTACCAAGGAAATTTCTGCAACTTCTTCTATACTCCCCCACCTCCATTCTTATTCCTCTGCATATATTCTAGTCAGCAAACAAAATGACACCAGAAAGCAAAAGAAAACAAAAAATCTGACCAAAGTTGCTCTTCATGATTATTCACATTCCCAAGTGACAGAAACCTTAGTATCCAATCAACCCTGTTAACCTGGTTTTGATACTTCGATTTCACACTCACTGCTTACTTCTTTCCTCAGGAATCCCAGTTTGCCTTTCTTACTGTGTTACTCATGCCTCATAGGGGCAGCACACCTTTTGAAACTGGGTGCCTTCCCCCCACCCTTAGGGGTGTGGCATTAAAAACTGGGGGAGGAAGGAGCTGGGAAGGATTTGCAGGAGGAGAACCATGTGAAGCTGATAGCTGGGAGATTTTGGCACTTGGAGAAGGACGCGGGAGCGGGGTCTTCCTGAGAGAGGAGAGAAGAGAATGACAGGCGGGTAAAGAATAGCCCAAGTGACCAGGCTGGGCAGAAGCCCCCTGGAAGACTGAGCTGGTGGTGGCGAGGAGTCATGGTGGCCAGTGGAAGAGTGACCAGTATGGAGTGTGTGATGCTGCAGCAAGGTGGTTTGGAAAGCTGGTACCGGGCAATGGCCAGGAATTTGGAAAGCTGATTTGTGTATCAGCAATTGTGGAAGAAGTTTGAAGCATCTTGAAGAAGTAGAGCAGCTCGGAATACTGGAGAGAGAAGAAGAAAAGAGAAGACACCAGAGAAAGTCTGGACGTTGCAGAGTGCCAAACTCTGAGATTTGGAGGGGCAAACAGAAACCATCTTGGACTGTATCTTTGGGACCTTTGGGACCGAGAATGGTGACTGGGGTAAGATAACTGCCACTTGTGGCTTTAAGGACTTTTCATTTTTCCCGTTGAACTCCCCTGTTAATAAAATCCCTTGTTAAACTGCATTTTGAGTGGCGACTGCTGTGCGCGGGTCATCCGGAATTGGGGCTTATAAGTTGGAGGCTTTCCCCTCCTTTTCGACTCGATTTCACTTTCGCTCCTAACAGGTGAACACTTGACCATATACCTGACATCAAACCTCTATCTCTGGTTTACTCACCGTTTAATCCCCCATGATCTCATGGAGTCCCATAACTCAGATTTTTCCTTTGTAATAAATATATGATCACATGTTTACCTCTCTTGTCTTGTAGAATGTAAGCTCTAGTCTGAGTTCTTTGCTTATTAACTGGAAACTTTGTTTTGTTTTGTTTTTTGAGTGATGGAAGATAGTAGAATTGGTCACACATAACAATGTTTACCTAATTTCTTCTTTTCTGGTATTTCCATCATTTCCTAAGTTATTGGTCCTTAGCTGTTAATATATATCACAGACACCTGGAAAACTTGTTAAGAGAAGTTTTAAAGGTCCTACCTACCATGTTCCCCATTCAGTGGGTGCTGGGGTAAGATCCTACACTGGTGTTTCTAACTCATTCTCAAGTGATACAGGGTGGTCCATTTAAGAACTCCACTGCTTGCACACAACCTGGTCTGAGCTGATCACTACCAGCAATGTATCTGCTGTGGGTCCCGAATAGAATACCTTCCAGGAGACAGGAGTCGTATTCCCAGTTCCATCATTGGTTTTCTCTATGTCCTGAACAAATCACTAAACATTCAGAGATAACTTCATCTTTCAACAAAATGCTGACTTCACTACTCTGGTAAAATATTAGCATCCATTTTGGACCTTCAGAATTTCATTGAAATGTTTACAGAAGACTATCTGATGAGGCAATATGATCACAATCCAGCTATCTCATTGGCCCAAGAACTTATTAATTATTGATGAAATCTTCTGCTTGGGATTCTAATTCAATTAAGCATGTTGTCATTATCCTCATGGCAAAGTTGCATTTATCATCAGAGCTGGACAGCTCGAATGCTCAGCCAGGGTCAACCTGGCAGAGGTTGCTTTGTAGCTAAAGACAAGCCAGCAGCTGATGACTATCAGGCTTACCAGGAACTGAATCATGTCTCTAATGCTTTGCTGAACTTGTCCTAGTGACTGCACTCCAATGCTCAGTCAGGGTCTAGACAGCTAAGTGTTTTATCTCTTCCAGTGAATTGTCCCAATTATACAAGAAGAATCCTTTCAGTGAACATCAATCTTATTTCACCAGACTGCTACAGGCACACCATGCTTCTGGCTGAAAGTCAGCATTATCAATTATCACACTGAATGGTAGCTTCACACTGCATGAGCTGGACTACCTGATTGCATTGGCATCCAGAGTGAGCACTGACAGCAGTGTCAAGAAGCCTTCACACGGATTCAAGAGATCAAGAAAACCCTGGAATTTTCGAGAGCAGAAATTTACTTGTTTATAAAGTGTATTCATGTCAAGGCACTCTCCTATGCTCTATCACATAAAGAGTAAGACTATCTGTGTCATGAACACAGAAACCACATTTATCCAGTGAAGCATTATTCTCTATTCCTGCAAGTTTTAAGGGAGTTGACTGTGCGTTTAAGCTTATGAGGAAAAAATAAGCAGTTGAAGGAATAAGCACTAAAATGCTCATCAATTCCTATCCTTGGGAAAAGTACTTCCAATGGTTCTTCCTCATTTTGGATCAAGCGCCAAAATTCTATGAGGACCAGAGTACAGAAGCCATACCTTGTATTGAGTTGCCCATTCTTATAAGGGCATTGGAGGATTATGTCCTGGATCCTGGGCCCAGTCCTCCTGAGAGCTTTCTGCCTTAAAATCCCTTGAGCTCTGTGGTGTGGCAACAGTCTTAGAATCTATAAAGTATTATTGTAATGAATGTCTCCCAAGAGCTGTGACTTTCTTTGGTGAGCTGAGGAACAGGGTAAATATCAAAAAGGAAGCCCATGTGAATTTCTCCTTGTGAAATCAAAGATTATCATAGAGAGTCTACACAACATCATATGAGAGAATAACTTGATCCAAACTTACACAAATAACACAAATGCCTACGAAGCACATTTTCTAGGATTCTTTGCTCCTCTTGGCTATAGAAGCAGCACCCTCTCTTAGAAAGGGAGACACATGCCTCCCCATGTGTCTACGCAGTCTCACTAGACTGAAGGTTGGTGGCTTCCTTGGCATGATTGACATCATTTAATTGTTACATTGAGTATGTGCTCTGTGTGTGTAGATTGTAGGGGTGAGTGCCTGAAGGCATGTGTATGTGTGTGGCATGCATGAGATGAGCAGCAGCTTCCTATCAGGGGACTATCAGACAGGTCAAAAATTTGACAGAAGGTGTAGTTTGCAAGTATATCCTAAATAATTAGCTCTAAAGCCAGAAGACAGAAGCAAAAAGTCTGTGTGCGGATGTCCAGACATTTTTGTCTGGATTAAAATCCCTGACCATGTATTGGCAGTGGGAAACTATTTTCTGCCTAGTTTATTTCATGTTCACCTTAATGCCTGAACTTCTCATCTCAATTCATATTATTACTTTATGCTAATCAATCATTCCACAATGCATTAGAATAACTGGATTATTATTTAATTTAAATATTAAGTATACAGAAATAAGCACACACTCATTCAAACATAAACATACAAGGTATCTCACATATAGTATCTGTCATTGTTGAATACTTTGTTCATGATGAAATAGAAAAACAAAGGTCATTGCCCAATAGTGATGTCTTATTGGGAATCTCCCTCTAGGGTTACCCCACTGTTAATCACATATGTACCCTAAGTTGTCCCTCATACAACTGGGCCTCTTAGGCCCCGTCTCCTTGTAGGTGCTCACTTTTGTTACACCTTAGCTTTGCTTCTAGCTCCCACTGCATCCTAGGCCAACTACTCATCAGGATCCCTTCCCTAAAGGAATGGGTTTTTAATCAACATCTCTCCAGAGATGTGGGGTGATTGTCAGGTAGGGATCAGGTCTATGGGTAGGTCCAGGTTTTGGGGCCTAGAACTTTTTTATTTTGGAAACTCTTTGAAATAAAACTATGCACAATGAAGTATTCAAAAAGGGGAGAAGGAAATAAATTATGAATATTAAAATACTAGCAAATACCAAAACCACTATAAGATTTTTGTCACCAACAATAGCAAAGTTTTATATCCACCTAGCACACCTCCACCATATTGTTCTTAGTATCTTCTTAATTGCCACCTGAAAATCAGGTCCAGGTTGCCTGCCTGTATGATTTCCCATAAAAAATGGTTCCATTTTTATGGAGGGGTTTGGAAGGGAGGGGCCAACTGGGTAGGAGTCCATTGGACTATGGTAGAGGACTATGGGAACTTTGGTGATGAGTGTGGTATGGTAACATAATTCTGAAGAGGTATGCTCCTATATGTCTAAGTCATATATAGTATTGTAAACCAAAGTTACCCTAGCAAAACTAAAATAAAAATGGTTCTAAATGCACTGACTTGATATATATATATATATATATATATATATATATATAACTTTATATAGGTTTCAGAATCTCCCTTTCATGTGTAACTACTTGTGATGATCTCACTACCTAAGCACCCACGGTACATCACTACAGTCCTTGTTAAAGTATTCATAAAGTGTGCGAGTTGCACAATAAATAATACTCTGAAACCACTGTAGCATGACAGCTCTCATATTAAGCATTATGATTCTTTGCATACTGAAATGGTTGCCCCCTTAAATTTTATGTTTCATTTATAATGCATTTTTTCAGTACATTGATTGGCACAGCACATAATGTTTGCTGCCTCTTGCTAGTGAATAACAGTGTTTATTAATTTTAAAGAACTGCTACAAAAGTGTTTCCAGATTATACTTGTAATCCTGCAGTTCCTTGCTTTATACCCTACCACTCATCTGGTTCAGAAAGTTCCCTCATCTACAATGTCACAAAGAAAATAAATATCAGTCTCACAATTTCCAGCCATGTTCTCTTCATTTCTTCCCACTTGCTAAGGGAAGGCATCTCTGCTCCAGTGCAGAGACTGATCCCCAACACCTGAAATCTTGCTGCACATTCCTTCTGCCTCAGCAGGTGCTAAAATAAACAATTGCCAGGGATTGTCCCCAGTCTGCATGGATCTTCAACCTCTTCTCTAACCTGATGACCTATTCAGCCTAGTCATGAATCTCTTAGTCCTATCTCAGAAATACTTTCTTCCTTCTTATTTCTCCTTCCTTTGCCCAAGAAATCTGTTTCAATTTTCAAATGCTGTGATCTGCAAGAGTCCCAACTTCCTTAGCATTCATATTAGTCTCCACAACTCTGTTCCTTCCATCATCCCCATGAACTCTGGATTCCCAAATACCCTTGGATTTCATCTCTGGTTTCCAGGAACATTCTGCAGGATTTGCCTAACAGACCACTCCTCCTTTGATGCCTCCTTTTAGTTTTCTTGGTTTTCCTGACCACTCTCCCCCTTTGCAGAATCCTCCTCCTTCACGTTTAATAGCAAGGAGGTCAGGGTATGAAGACAGGGTTTCATCCCAGTTTCTGTTCACATATCAGTTCTCATCCTTTCAATAAATGTCCCCACGAACCTAACTTCAAGACCCCATCCATGTCAGGTTGAATTATCTTCCAGGTCATTTCACTGTTTCTCTGTAGCTCTCAGTGATTCATACTAGATATGCCTACAAAAGAACTTACAACACCTTACCTATATCCTTCATCCCCACACTCTGTTTTTTTCCCATAAAAGATCTCCCATTCTTCAACACCCATGAATGGTGACCCTTTATGTGCACCCAGAGCAGTGCCATTCAGCCACCCAATCTGGGGTTCTACTACCTTTTCATCATACTGCCTATAAAACACTCAAGACCTCCCCATTCTTATTTTTGTCATCACAGCTTACCTCTATGCCTCATCAGAATTTGCTTTATAATAGTAGCTCTTTTCCAAGTCTCATAGCTTCCCTCTGTGATCTTAATATTCCATCTCATTGACTTTTTGACAATGTAAATATAACTCAGATTTTATGAAAATTACTAAAATTAACATGATATCCCTCAAGCTCCCCATTCTACTTTTTTAAAACCTCATTCCCTGTTAGATCAACACTGGACATTTGCCCAAAAACCCAGACTTTCTCTTTTCCACAGCCGTGGCACACGCTGGGTTTCTGCTTAGAAAGTTCTTCTGTTGTCCATACTTCATTGTAATCCTTTTCTAATGCATCATGTTACTTCCTTGAGGATACCTATCCTAACCCTGCCAATCAGGGTCTCTCTATACTGGAATTGCTAGTTAACATGGTCAGACAGAGGCAATGTCTCCAAATTTAGCTCAGTTTCTACCACAGACTAGGCACTCAAGGGATGTTTGGTGAGTGTGTGAATAACTAACTGGAATGTACATCAATAATATGTTACATATGGGGATGGGTTCAGTGCATAATAATCTTTAAATATACTTGTGATCACAATTGTGCCCGTGGCCATTCATGCAAAGAAACAAAGTGGGACATCTCTATGCATTGTACCATGAAAGGTGGGGTTAGTAATAGAGTCCATAAGCAGACCATCTGACCTGCTAATGGTCAACACTCCCATTCTAAGGATGTCCTGTTTTGTGTGAGTTGGCAAATCAGCTGAGTATGGTACACACAATTTCCCTGCCTCCTCCTTCACAGAAGGCCACAGAAATGGTCTTTTTTTTTTTTTTTTTTTTTTTTGAGACTAGGTCTCACTAATTTTGCCCATGGAACCATAGGCTCTCATTGCCCAGGGTACCATGGACTCAAGCAATCCCCAGCCTCAGCTTCCCAGGTAGCTGGGATTACAGGCACGCGCCACCACGCCCAGCTTCTTTTTTGGAACTAGGTCTCACTACCAGTCCCAGGCAGGACTCAAACCACGATCCCTAGCCCCGGCCGCTTCATAGGCTGAAGCTTACAGGCATGAGCCACCATGCCCAGCAGAAAGTCATTTTTAATCTTGTATTTTATCAATATACTGGGCAGGGCATTCAGAGGTATTTGTTTTAGATAAAAATGGCTACAGAACCTTAAAATCTTTTTGATCTTTTGTATTTGCCACCATAGACATGCTGGAATTTTTTGGTGCTTTGATTTACTGCATTGAGAACAAGGTACATGGTAGCCACTGAGGGATGTAGTGCAGGCTCATGGGCAGGGGTTCCATGTGACACAATGTGACTAGAGCCCATCAGACTGCCATTTCATCATGTTTTTTCTACATCAGCACACATACACGCTCTCTATTTGCTTTATAGAGATATGGTTCTCATGACATAACTTTTTCTTGCATTGTTCCCAAGTATAATTCATGAGTTTGTCTTTATTTTAGTTTGTTTTTATAACATTGCTATTCACTTTTTAGAACGATTCTACCAAACTTATCCTTTCTGAGAAAATATAAGTATGAATATAATGTAAAGTCTTATAAAGGTAATGCTTTACATCCCACCTACAGATCATCAGAATTGGCTAATGGCAGCTTTGTTTATTTAGTATCTGCTATATATAGGTTCATATTTTCATAGTTTTCATTTTTCCCCTTTTCACTGTTTTCTTGTAGAAATTGGAGACATTTACTTTTCATCATCTCTCCAGGGTTTTTGCAACTTCTGGCAGTATCATTAAAGTTATGTTTGAAGCCCCTATTTTTATATAATTATCTATTTCAGAGGTTTTAGCATTCCTAACTGAAATTTTTCACATTTTCTGAGCCATTTTATTAATCCATATAAAGGATGTAAAACTACCAATTCATGATATTGCTTTTACACTCAGAGTTGGTGTAAGGATAACCTAATATTGATGAAGATAAACAATTTTGTGACTATCAAGGAAGGGGACAAAAAACTAAGGATGCTCTTCACAATGCCAGAATAGAGGGTGGAGATGTGAGACCATAGTATGATGTCATAGGAGGACCCAGGATAGTCACCAGGCATATTGCAATACATCTAACTGAAAATACTGTTTATAGGTGACATTTTTGTACTACCTTGTACATCATGAATGAAACACATACATCTTATTTTAAAACATGACTAAAGGCATTTTCCATTTGCTTTCATTTTTGTAAGGGCCTATTACTTTATGTTTATGTTAATTAGATTATGTGTTCTTGTGATACATATGCACATAGATGTTCTCAGAGAGAAAAATCCTTATTTCCAGCACATGATATCCACTACATGTTAAATATATATATATATATATATATATATATATATATATATATATATATATATATAATCTAAGCCTTGGTGATGAACATTAGCTTATTTCAAACATATGGTCAATACAGTATGAGAAGTAACACTGCACCTATGTCACTTCACATATATGTAAGAATCTCTAGAAAACTCAAAACAGAAATGCCATGATTAAAGGCTTTATGCGCCTGTACTTTACTATTACAGGACGTATGTATGTATGTACATATGCATGTATGCATGTATGTATACGCATCCTGCATATGCATAGATAGGTTGGGCTTTTTAAAAGCCTCTGATCTTACCATGGCAAGAATTGCTGTCACTCCTCCCTCCCCAGGGGTATACTTAATATCTGTTATTTTTAGAGACTAATCAGTAAAGGAAGATATCAAGTTGCAACATTTCACTCTACAACTTCCACTTTCTATCTCTTTAGCCATAGGTATCCCTCTATAAAAATTCCAAATCTTGGTATAATTTTTATATCCTCCGTCTTTTTATTTTCTCAACATCCCTTCCCATCTCTTTTGTGCAACTTAGAGTCATATCTAAAATCCTTCAGTTTCAATCAGTTCTAGAAGTTCTATAGCTTCTTTTCTGCCTAGTGCTTGATGGCCAGCCTCAGGCCAGAAGAACTTTCCATCTGACATCTAAACCTTCCTGGGAGAATTGGCATTGCTACAGAAAAATAGCATGCACTGTCAGTGAGGTATCCCTTTAATATCTTTATCTCAAATTTCAGGTGTGCACTATTACCTTGTAAATGTACTTTCATCTATTCTCTTTGGTTTCCCTTTCTTTAGATGGCAATCTCATAAATTTTCCTTTCTCCTACCCTTAGGGTATGCCTCATAATTCATAGAATGCATGGAAAGCACCAGATAAGAGACCTCTTATTGCTCCCTGGATCCATAAATCTGCCTACTTCTGTGCCTCTTTTCTTCATTCTTTCTATTATAACTCATTAAATATTTCTTCTTTTATCAGAATCCAATCCCTCCAAACCTTCTGTTGTTTCCATTGCTTCCTGACATTATATTGCCCCTTCTGCTATCATCTCTTTCGAATAGAATCAATGTCCACATTTTCTTATATTATACCAGACAGCTTATATGTATATTCTAAAGTTCTCCTTTGTAAGGAAATTAATCAATTCCAAAACCTCTTTTGTCCATTGGTCCCTTTGGCACCACATTTTTGCTCTACTCTTCACAGCCAACTTACAAAAGTAATTGTTTCCATGTGTTCCCATAATTGATCATCTTCCGTTTGTTGCTCTCCTGGTCACAATCTGGTTCTTCATGTCCTGCTTCATGAAAACCATTCTTTTCAAGATGATCTCAGATTCCAGGCTGCTGCACCAGTCATTTTAGGATTTTGATCTCACTTATGTTGAACTTGCTAAGCAACCTTTTCTTTGGTATCTGCAATCTCACCCCTCCTGGGTTCTTTGGCTTCTCTGCCTTTCAGGGATACCTTCATTTCCTCCACCTCTAAATAGTAAGGTTGAAGGGTTAAGACCAGGATTATCTACTCCTCTCCTTTAAAATTCTTGTCCTTGATGACAGCCTCCATTTCAGAGGATTTGAATCTTATCTAAAAGGCTCCATTTTACCCGCACTTATTTTTATCCCAATAAACCTTTGCAAGTTTAATTTCATCTTGGCAACTACTTCTTGAAGAATATGAACTAATTCAGTGATTTGAAACTTACTGTCCTCAACAAAATAAGACTACTGCAGCCTAAAGAAAACACCAGTGAGATTTGGCCAACAGGTGGTTTTTATGGAGGGTGACCATGCCATAAGGTGGGAGCTCTGGGAGGCAGGCTGCCACTACTTAACTGAAATGACAGGAGCACATAACTCTTAGTACATTATATGCTCTTGCACATGAGCTACAATTGGTGAATATACAGATGTTAAGGAGCAGAGACAACCAAGGCAAGGATGAAATTAGGAGGAAGGTACAACTTTCCATAAACTGGGTTTTAAGGTTCTGGTGGAAAAAAAAACACAAAGGTGTTTCGAAGGTGCAATGAATCTGGATTCTGGGTGCAACAGAGAGTTTAGTATTGAAAATTAGAGTTGGAATGCTATCATATAATATCTTTATATATTTTCTTATTGTGGTTTTTTACTGCTCTATTGAATGACTCTTTGCAGACTCACAGAGGAACTATTTGCAACAATACTTACTTGAAATGGGAAATGAGATGACTTTTAGCTTTGGGTCAGAGAGTAGCTTATGAGTTATTTTGTTGATTGTATACTTTAACCCCACATCAGGAGTCAGGAGCTTGTACAAAACAAATACATGCAATTTACCACATTTACTTAATCTAAGGAAGTAATCTAAGTAAGCAGGGATGGCATTAGAGGAGTAGATGGGAGTGTAGGATTTGAGTAGGATTTTCTTCGTCAACTCCCCAAATAGCATAACACCCTGCACGTTTTCATATCAATTTGTGTAAGTTGAGAGAAGTTTGAAGAGCACTGAGGTAAGGTGGAGGCTATATCTGAGAGGCATGTGACAATTTTTTATTCACCTTTGACCTCATGCAAAGATATATGTTAGAGTATGAATTATGGTCTCTCTCTACTCCATTAAATGCATGGTCACAGAGGAATAGAAATAACTTCAGATATGTCAGAAGAAAATCCAGTTACAGTCATATTTTTCTCTTTCTCTTGGCTGCAAAGAATATCTCTCCTTTTCTGCTTCCTCTTACTTAAATCCCTCTCTCCACGGGAGAGACCTGTGGTATCTTAACTCTGTCTACATGAAGGTTGGATACTCCCTCTAAGCCAAGAGATTACTCTCAGCAATTGCACTTTGCTGTCTTACCCTAGATATATTTCCCCAGCATTCTGTTCCATGATTTCCCAAGAAGAGCTGCCTTAGGAAAGTGTGTGCTCACAATTCACAATTTCCTATCTTAACAGGGCACAACCTTCAGCCTTTCTGGTGGGAAGAGCAGCAGAATTGTGGGTGTAATCACAAAGCCCTAATAGTTTGTTAGCTAATAGAGATTGAGAACCTTCTGTAACAGCTACTATAGAGGTTGCATGTGCTGTGTAGTATAATTAATGTGTAGTGATGTATATTAATTTGGGGAGCTAGTAAAATTGCTACATATATTGAATGTATTATTCTAAGGAATCATGTGACTTCATGGAGGAGATATTCAAAACTAATAATATGTTGGAAATTATGAGAGTTCACACAAAAATGGCAGTGATTTCTCATTACATTTTATCTAAATCAAAATGATTTGCAAGCCCTCGGATAGCATCTGACATGAGGAATGAAAGGGATTTACAGTGTGATTTAAAATAAGACTTCATGTTTTTATGTTGTTTTTATTTCCTTATATAGCATATAAAAATCACATTTTGGGGGAATTGCTATAGAATTTGGTAATAAAGAGGCTAGTTTCATTGAATTGCTGGAAGCTATTTTGAGACAGTTTTTGCTGTGACATTACAGAATTTCACCTGTGATCCAGCTAAGAAGAATAAAGACCCCTGGGTCCCTTTTGACAACAGATCATGCTGCCTCATAAAAGGCAGTCACATGCCAACCAACTTCTTTGATCAAGGGGGCTGTAGCTACATGGGGGTAGTGTATGACTAGATTGGCCTCGAACACAGAGTCAAGATCATTTAAATAAATTGCCACCAGTTGCCCACTTGCTTATGCTTTCTTGGCATATTAGCATTAGCAACATAACATTTTCACTCTCTTAATTTTAAAATTCAACCAGTGTGTGGCAACTGCTCCACCTGTTGGTATTCTTGGCTGTGTTTCCAGAGTAGTAATGGTAATACGCATTTCCTATCTAGTCCTCATAAGGAATATTATTTGAATATTTTCCAATAAAACCCAGTCAAGCTCAGCTCTCCTAAATTGACCTTCTGGACCCCCATGAGGGTGGAAATCTTTCCTTCAGCAATCACTAATCTGGGAATTTGGAAGACTCATAACTCTTAGTAAGCTTCCCTGGATCTCAGGGGCACCAACTTCCTTAGCTCAGAGAGAGTGACTGCACTTGGTATCTGTGTTCTGAATGCCCCAGGGCTCTTGGGAACTCAGTGCTGGTGACATTTCTGATTATGAGAGTATATATTTCCTTCAAATGAAGATCTCTTTCCCCCATCATTCTCCAGATACACATTCTTCAACTAATGCCTTAGAATAAACCAAAACAGATGTTTTCACTATTTTCATGAACCCCACACTTTGTATAAAAAGGAAGGATTTGACATCCCAGATATAAAGGTACATGAATTCTACTCAGAATGAAAATGTTTTGAGAAGAAAGACGATGAGCATATTGCAGGCTTCTTGTGTATATATCATTGGAGAAAACAACTTCATGACAATTGTTTACTTCAATTCAAAAATAGATCATGAAAGTAAGGAAATTGCAGAGGATTTTAATTAGTTTCTGAAAATTAGAAAAATGAAATAAACGATTTTTAATGTCTGCCCCATTTACTAGCAGCCCCTCATGCAATACCCACCCACCCCTACTACCACCACCAATGCTTTATGATCTGTTCACCTTGAACACCAGGCTGAGGTTGAATCTGACTGTAGGATTTATGTTTATGTAAGATTCAGGCTCATATGGAAACATACCTAAGCAAGACTACATATGTCTTTCAGTTTCAAATCAGCTTCAAACTGTGTAGGATTGAATGAAATGGGACAAAATGGGACACAGAGAAGACTTCCCTCAGCAGGCTTCAGTCTTTGTTCATGCACATCTATGAGTAGTCAGCTCAGTGGGTAGACTCTATAGATAAGGAGGCTCTGAAATTAGGAATCCAGATGCATCAGAGAGAGGTTCATTTTGACACATATCCCAGAAGGTACCCCAAATCCAGTCAGTCCATCCAAGAAATGCTTCCTCAGAGCACCTGACCAGCAGAAAGCTAATCCATCACTGTTTCCTTAATAAGAAGCCATGTAATAATGCTGTGAGTAGATTCATTAGTATGATATTTTTCTTCTATTGATATCTACTTGGAATTTTCACAATGGGAGCGTGACTGTGATGTGGACAAGCATGGAGCTCAGCCTATTCCTACTCCCTAGTTCTGGGTGTTAAGTAGCTTCTGGGAAAAGAATTATGTTCCATGTGGGATCTCATGGTTCACTTCTAGGTTAGAAATGGGTGGTCTATTTAGGGAGAGGACTAGCTTTCCTTTCTTATCTTATTTTCTTTCTTCTTTAGTGTAAATGGCTTAAAAATCCCATCTTTATTCTTATGTAATGGAGCAAGTATTATGAAAGGAATACTGGAGAAACCTCCAAGCCAGAGGAGGAATCAGAAGACTCATTATCAGATCAGCATCCCTGGGACTGTGAAGGACCCAGAGGCACTGTACAGGATACTTGTTAGTTGGACATGCTAAGGGCAGGGAAGCTCCAGAGCCAAGTCCCTAGGACCGCACCCCCTGACTTCCTGGATGGGGGCTGCTAGAAACCAGGGCAGGGCAGAGCTGCTATGTGAACCTTAAAAAGAAGGAGTGCGGGCAGGCAACTCTTTTCTGTATGAGTTTCCTGTGATCCCCTGGGCTCTGCTCGGAAGGTGCTCTCTGAAGGAGGGCAGATGACATCTGACCACATGCCAGTTAGTACATTTTCTTTTCCTTCTCTCTCCCCTCTTTTCTCACTTCCTATGTGAGAAACCTTTCTTTGAGAAAATCCTTTCTGTTTATCTGCTTTTGATTTTGCCCTAGGTTCTTTATCATAAGTTAAAGCTTATAAAGCAGGTCACCCTTTACTCCTCTAGGGTTTGCCTTGTAATAGCATGAATATGTCAAAGCATATCTGTTCTACAGTTGCCCTTTCAGAAATGAGGAAAGTTGTAAGGAAGAAAATGTCGTCTACGCCCCAATCTCTCAGTTCCATGACCTTGTTGCCTGTAACCACTGCTGGGCCACTCCTGTCCCTTATAGCATTACCAGATTCTGTTCTGCAACAGCTAGGGGTGGAGGGGTGGGAGGGAACGCTGCCATCCTGAGGGGTGGATAGGATGAAGCAGAACATATTCTCCTGGCAGTGAGACAGATCCCTTACTGTCATTACTCATGGATCTCTCGCCTTGAGGTTCCAAATCCTTTGGCACATTTTCTTGAAATAATCATTATTTATTGCTGTTATGTACCGGATTCTGCTCTGATGGTTTTCCTTATTTTATTTGATCCATATAAAAGATACATTTTTATCAACACATTGGAAATGAGTAGGTTTAATCACATGATTATGAAGACAATAAGTGATAAGGAGACAACTTAAATATCTGGTGATATCCAGATAGAAAAAACACAGAAAGTGATATCTAAAGCAAGTATCCAAGTAAAGATGTTCAGATAGAAGGATGCAGGGGGAGATATATAGATATATCGTCCCTGTATTTTCTGTAACTTGCTTCTTAGATTAAAAATTTGTTTCACAAATAAGCACAAAATTAAAAATTTGCTTCACAAATAAACGCAAAAATCTAATAATAACATTGATTTTTATATATAACTATTGGTGTCTCTTGCTTTCAACCTCCATGATTTGTGTCCAGAGCATAATTACAAATCATTTGTAATTAAAAATGATTTGTGTGGAGTAATCATCCAATAAAAGTAATACTTTTCCACTTTTTTAATGCACAAAGCACTTAAGTCTAAGGTAGCAAACAGATACTCATGCAAAAAGGGAAAGAAATTCTACATCAAACCAAGTTTGTTCTATTCCATCTATTGTTCAAAAATCATGCCATATTTTAGTTTGCTTTATATTTAGATTGTAAATTTTTTGGAAGCAACATTGTATAATAACATTTTATAAGCAGGAACATTCTCTCTCAATGGTTCAGGAACTGAGACATTGGAAAAAGAAATCTATTCTTTGTAAACAATGTGGTTGCCTGGCAGGGAACAACACTTACAGAATCATAACCATGTAAACACCATTTATTGACTTTCAATTTTTAGAAACAACCTACAGACAAAGCATGGGAAGACTGCTGCTGCCTGTAGCCAGCCCACAATGCAAGCAAGTCAACAGATGAGACCGTAGGAGAAGCCCTAGCAAAGCTGACATCAGCTGTGACAGGGCGTGCCACCCACCAGAGGGATAGCATCTCAGAAGACATGGTGGAAACTGACGGATGGAGAGGCACAGCTCTTAGCCTCTGGAGGCTGCATCCAATGGAACATGTGCAGACAGCTGGTTTCTCCTCAGTATGCCCTAAACAATACAATGTAACCACTATTTAGGTGCTATAAGTAAGCTGAGATGATTTCAAGTGTACAGGAGAAATGCCAACATGATGCCCCTTGACTGCATCAGAGATTTAAGCATCTGCAGATCTTGCTACAGGCAGAAGCCCTGGAACCCATGCCGTGGTTACTGAGATCTGCTGTGCTGTTGACAACACTTGCTTAGTAAACATTGACTCCTTTCATTAAACTACATTATGTGCACTAAGCGCCAATACTGTGCATCTGTGAACCCCAATTTTGGTTTGTTTCTGTTCTTTTATGTGACAGGAAAGTTTCAAAATATGGCGTAGGCCAGAAAGGTTTCATTTGTCAGGACTTCCAAAATTTTGATAATCTCCTTCCTGACGCTGCATGAAATAACAATTCTCAACCAAAACATTGGTTTTTCTAGGAAGTACATGCATTTGAAGGCACAACTGCAAATTACTTAATCAGTTTACTACTGGGGAAGGGAATCTCACTGTTGAGCTAACAGAATGTAGGTTCATTTGTCTGTCAGTTGGAATGGATAGTTGTCTATAATTACATCAATGACATACTTGAGAAAATGAGACCATGGCTGTGTAGAGAAAAAAAATACTAAGACTGTTCATCTCTGAGTATTGGAATTAAGGTAATTCTTTGTGATTTTCTGAATAGAGGAAGCATGGGAATACAACCACCAGATGTTTTAAAAATAATTATATACATATATATATATATATATCACATCTTTGTATTTGCCAGGGTTCATTCACCACCTCCCTTCCCTGACTACTACCCTCATCCCATCCCCGTCACTCCTGAGTTGTACACTTTAGTTTGGTTGTTAGCTTGTCTTGACTTTTCCTTCTGACCTTTTCTTTATTTTCCCTATGCTCCATATATTAGTGGAACCATTTGGTTTCTTTTTCTTTCTGACTTGTTTCTGCTTATATGATTCCTTCTAATTTCATTCATGTTATCTCAAATGTATCAAGTTTGTCATTTTTAATCAATGAGTAATATTCCATTGTGCATATATACTACATCTCTTTCATCCATTTGTCTATTTTGTGATATTTGGGTCATTTCCATGCCCTTGAAATTACAAATAGTGCTGCAATAAACATCCAAGCACAGGTGTCCCTTTGTATAGGTATCGAGGTCTCCTTTGGATAGATTCCCAGAAGAACAATTCCTGGGTGAAATGGTAATTTCATTTTCATTAGTTTGAGGGTCCTCCACACTGCTTTCCGTAGTGACTGGACCCAGTTTATATCCCTACCAGCAGTGTAAGAGTGTTCCTTTCTCTCTGCATCCATGCCAGCACTTGTTGTTGCCCATTTTTTGGATGAATCACCAGAATTTCTAATTGTTAAAGAAGCATAGCCCTGGAAAAGGAATCCATAGGCAACATCTGTCTTTAGAGAAGTGAAGATGTGAACAAATATACAAATCTATGTGAATGTTGGTAAAAAGCAAGGATACAAACTATCTACAATGTGGGCATTAAACCTCCTTGTACACTTCAGTGTACAAGAAATCTTATAGAGGTGCAAATTAATTAGAAGAATTGTGTTAATTTGTCTTTCCAATTGTAAAATAGCTTCACCTCACAATTCCTATTTACTTTGTTAGATTCTCAAATTAGATCTATTGGTAATTTGTGAACTGAAAATCTGTGTTCACAAGTGATACTGATAATCTTTTGAATCCTTTCCATGGTTGTCAATAAGCCATTGCAATTCTCATGTAGTTGAATGTATGTGCATATGTGTGGTATAGGCATAAATGTAATTTAATATGTATTCATGACCTTAGACAATTCTTCTCTTATAGCAATATCCATTTGAAGAGGTGGAACCTTACACCTGAGTCATATATAGTGTTATAAACCAAAGTCACCTGAATAAAATAAAAACAAGTGCATTTCAATGTATTCTATCCCTACCCTCTGCTGAATCTGGCCAGTTCAGCTCACGTTATCCTCCTCTCCTTCATTTCCGATTTTTCAGTTCCCTTTTCTTAAATATATTTGCTTCAATCACCCCCCCAAAAAATTATTTCATAGAAATGATGAGTTCATTTCACATTTGGTACTTGATTCTCTTAAGCAATGTTGCCTTTATATTGTTTTCATAATTCTTAATGGTATTGTTTTCTTTCCTTTCAACAGCCATTTAACTTAGGGAAATACACTTCACCTCTCTGATGCTCAACACCCTCCTTTATAAGCCAGAACTGGTAACCCTCACCCCAGAAGATTGCTGAGATTCAAGGCTCAGGCGAAGCTCAGCTCAAGGCTGTAAAAGTGGGCGTCACTGCCACTCCCACGGTTTTCCTCTTGGGCTCTAGCCAGTACCAGTCCTGCAGGGCCGCTTCGATGCACATCTTTG
Organism: Uropsilus gracilis; assembly: GCA_004024945.1. Classification (NCBI taxonomy): domain Eukaryota; kingdom Metazoa; phylum Chordata; class Mammalia; order Eulipotyphla; family Talpidae; genus Uropsilus; species Uropsilus gracilis. The sequence goes on from PVHY01004726.1 coordinate 57,041, forward strand.
CTCTGGTGCTCAGGATGGGTTGTCTGGTTGCTGGCAGGGTGTGCAAAAACTGGGATGGACAGATAGAGAGACACCAGACCCTCCTCCTCCACTCTCCTGTGGAACAGACCCTTGCTCTTTGAGACATGGCCTCTATTTATCCTCAAATGTGGCACTTGGGCTGTTTGCTTTCTGGCCCAGAGCTGTGGTCTGAGTGTGTCCTGGTTTGGCCACTACCCACTGAGAGGTCCAAGCCAATTACCTGAGGCACAGCCACTCCTGAAATACCATCTGGGAGGACAGAGCTGAGTGAAAAGAGCTTTCTAGGGGGCGCAGCAGCAGTGAGGCGGAGGGAGGGGGGTGTAGTTCACCAAGAAAACTGTTTCTGTTCTGGGTTTTGAGATCTTGAGTTTCAGCATTTGTACTGCAGTTGACTGGTCACACATGTTTCTCCAACTCTGTTTTCTAGATGTAAATCGGTTTCTTCAAAGAAATTTAACCTCCACAACTCAATAATATTTACTGTAGCCTTGAAAGCAAGTGGAGCCCTGGAACATAGATCAGATCTACAGGAACGAAAAAGAGTCAACCATGCAAGTTCGAGCAGGGCTAAAATCTCTTCTTAATGCAAATATTTCTGAATTTTATTCCTACCGAGAGTAGCTCTCAGCCAAGGACTACAGATTTTATTTTATTTTTAGTCACATAGCACTTTATAAACTATATTTCCTCTGACTGCACTCAGGGTTTCAGTTCTGCAGAGTTTATACCTTGTTGCTTGTATTCATCTTCATGCTGCTGGGAGGGAACACCTGACTCACCTGATCCATGAAGACTGGGGTCCCAGATTACCTCTTGCCAGTTCTCCAATAAGTGTTTATATTTCTTTAAGCTATATTTGCATAATAATACAAATACTTGATAATAACAAAACTATTGATTATTATTGCTATATCATATATATACATAAACAATATTGTTGCTATAATTCTACAGTTACTATCATGCACACCTTTTATCTGAGGAACCTAAGTCCTGAGAGAAAAAAAGCAACATTTTCTCCCCTACCAATAGGGACAAAGACTAAGTCCAGGACTCCCTGATCTGAGAACTTATTGGAAGCTGCCTTGGCTGCTTACTTAGATGGAGGCTGGGAATCAGCTTCAGAAAATTCCTCCTACAAATGCATTGGGCAGCCCTAGGCCATTATTCTTATTTTTTAAAAGGATGATGCAGATTTCACTCCCTCCTGAAAGCCTGCACATACATCTAGACTAGGAAAGCAGAACACTGCCAGACTCAGCAGCAAGTAGCCCTGATAATCAGGACTTCATAACTGGCAGCTCCCTTAACTTCCCACCACCACCCCTCCAATTTGGGAGCAACAAGAAGAGGGAGGTCAAATATGTCCCTCCAATCGATCACAGATCATGTAGCGCCACTTAACCACCTTCAACTCCTTCAACAACCTCCAGTCGGAAGACCCAGTGCCTTTGAGTCTTTGTTCACAGTAAGTTTTTATTCTCTCGCAATCACTTTTGAGTCTCTGCAAACGCAAGTGCCCATGATAGAATCTCTTGCTATGCAAAACTTTGCTGGCTCTCCACTTTTCCTTTATATGAATTCCATTTACTTCTACTCTGGAAGTACATGATGTGTCTGGAAGGATGAGTCTTTCTCATCTGTATCTGACTTACCCTTGGTGACACAGCAGACCGGGGGGCGCGGGGGGGGCATTTCTCTTCCCTGCTGCTTCCTCTTGAACAGGGCAATGTTTGCTTCAGAGTCACTGCAGCTAGCACATGGAACCCTACCTTAGCTGATGCTTTCCTGTGATACTCAGCGTAGCAAGAATGAGTTGCCAAGGGTTTTTCATATCTTTCCACCATTAACCTCTATGCCCAGCACCTGTGGTATTACACTGCCCCTAGGTACCTGGCTCAACAGCTGTGCACATGCCTAAGCAGGCATACCTGGGCCTAGGAGGGAGGGGATAGAAAAGCAGTCACCCTGGGGGGTGGAGGGGGGGGAGGATTAACCATTTCCTTGCCAGTTGATTTTAGCTGTTCACTATTTAAAATCCTGTGAAGATGATGCCAAGGGCTCCAACATTCTTTCTTAAGTTGCTAGAAATTATAGTGAACCTACCCGAATTGGGGTGATTTTAAGCAATTCAGAAATAGATGCTTCCTGTTTAACTCAGCTGGAGGGGTGGGGGCGCGGAGGGGTCTCCATCCAGTCCAATCCACTGGAGCTGCATCTTCAAATCTTTAGACTTTTTATTCTAATTGAAAGGCTCCCAGCTCCCAGCTGCCCTCTCTTGGTGGCTTTGAAACCTTGGACACAGGGTTCTTTGCTCTGGCTCCTCCAGCTTCCTTGTTAGCTACACAATGAGCAGTGTCTATCTCAACTTATTTTTAATTGATTTGCATTGTCCACTAATTAACTCAGTCAGAGTCTTATCACTGAAGCCACGGCAAAAATCTCTCCAGAAGCATAAGGAGACTGAGGGAATTAGAAAAAGATAAGAAGCAAACTGCTTTTGTCCTTGTCACCTTGTCTGGTCATCTTGGAAAGGCACCCATGGGTAGGCTCAGCAAGTGTGTCTGGCCTACCTTATCCTATTTTTGTCAGATTTTCTTGGGCTGATAGTGAGGTGTGTGTTTACTGTTCTCTGGTAAATTATGAATAGAGTTTTGTTTTTTTTTTTTTTGAGACTGAGAAAGGCAACTAAAGTCGCCTTTTTAATTAGATTGATTACCCAAGTCAGAAAGAATGGATATATAACTTAGACCTCAATGTTCAGTTGCTTACAAAAAGTCAGACATGGTTTCAGTTGAGCTAATTTTCAGAATTTTTAAAAAAAATATAGGAAAGTAGAAATTCTTTTCCCTCTGATCTTTCCTATGGTCTTTCATCATATATTTTCTTTTTATGGTTCTTTTACCGGAGCTTGAATCCAGTTGCTCATCACTCATAAACCTAAATTTGGAAGATAAATGCTGGTGGGAGAAAACTGGAGAGGTAGGGTCTTTCTGGGAGGAGGACAGAGAGTGGAGGCAGAAGGTCTGCATAAGCAGAACTTCAGAGAAACAGCAGGGGGCCCAGAAGGTGCATTTAATTTTCTTTTTCTTCTAACATTGGCCTTGCCAGCATCTGTCCTGGTTGGTGGGTGTGATTTTTACTGTGCTAATGAGGTTTAACCCTTGTCTCACTTCTACCTCCATCTTGGTTTCACCTAGATTTCTGCTTTTGTCTGTAAGAAAAGATAGACAGCAGCAGAGAAAAGACAAGCCAGGCAAGAACAAGAAACCTGTGATTATCAAGTGAATGACAATTCTAAAACCAACATGAAAGCTTAAACAGGCCCTTGTTGACCACATGATGCGGCTGACAAGCTCAGGCAATATTAGCTCTAATGAAGCATTTATCCTGAATCAGGTACAGAAAATCCACCGTGGTGTTGAATATGACAAAGATCTAGACTAACTCCCAGCGGGCATGGGATCTAGTGGCCCTAAGTATGGGACTTGTTTTCCTTTAAACTACTTAATTTTGCTGAGTTTCTTGGCCATAGCATCTGCCTTCTACCTCCTGCAAACCTCCTTCCACTGAGTCTACAGAATCCATGGGGAATCCAGGTAACCTCCAGAGTTGCCAGAGATCATTCATTGTCAGTCTTCACCCTCCCTGCTATTTGAAAATTTCTCTTCATTCATCTTAGTTCAGCCTGGGGATGTGGCATGTTCCACACATAGGTTGCATAATTTAATGTTATTTCTGTGCTGTGATTAAAACCAGCTTCACATTTCATCAAAATCCTTCCTTCCTTGAAAGCTGACCATGCAAGCAGGGAAGGGGTGGGATAAGAATGAGGGCAAAGGGGAGAGCACAACAAACTGTGGGGGAGGACCACAGGTGCTATGGTGGTAGGAGAGCCAAGGTGACCAGGCCTGAGGACAGAAATCTGTGCTGTCAAAATACTGACAAGGATATAAAGCAATTGTGCTTCATCAAAAATAGTCCTTCTTGCTTCTACCATATTTCATTAGAAAACATAAGTTTAAATCTACACCATTGAAGAAGCCACAATTGGATTTCTGAAAACTTAAATTTGCCAAAGTCAAATCTGATTACTACCTAATGAACATTCTACTAATGATGTCTCAGAGGGAAACAGCCTCCCTTGAAAGTTAACTTATGCTCCTACTCTGAGGAAGCTGATTTGAGATTAGATAAGCTAGAACTTTCTATTTTGGGCTTAAATAAGTTAGCTATTTTTGGTTAAAGTCTGAACTGTTTCTTTTGTTTGTTTATCTTAATCTTAATGCCTCAAAATTGATGGAAAGTATGACTTCATATTTTATAATTGAGATCTTCTGAATTCTAAAGTCAAACACTTTACAATTTTTCAGATATTGCTATTTACATGACTTTCATTTCTGAGTCAAGAAAATTAATCGGATATAACTTTCGAAATCCTCTGGCACTTGGAGGTGGCGCAATGATTGTTGTATAATTGTCCCCATTTTTATTAACCATTTCATATTGTCATTCAAGAAACCAAAACAGGAACACTTGACTTCTCCCTACCTGCACACACACATACACATACACACAGGCACTCAGGTACTCAGAGAAAGAGAGAGAGAGAGAGAGAGAGAGAGAGAGAGAGAGAGAGAGAGAGAGAAAACCTTTGACGATCAACTAGAATGTGGATGACACAGAATGTCTGCTTTGTACTTTAATGAACAAAATTCTTAACTTTAGAGCCATAGACACTCAGTGGTCAATCATATCACTTGCTGTGGGCCAAGGGGTATTCCACTGATTACTGAGTGCAAAAGAAATAAGATTGTGAGAAGTAAGGTTTATCATCAAAGACCCCACTGCAGAGAGATTTGTGGACTCCAGAGTCTGAACCAGAAACTGGTTTATTCCTGGGGACTCAGAAGCAAATAAAATGCATGTGCCTCTCTAGAGAAGCACAAGCATTGTTCAGGCTTGGGAGTTTTGGCAGAGCTAGACTTGTACGTAGCTAGAGTATCCAAAAAGGTAGTCTTCCTCCCCTGCCAAAGTGTTATCCTTCAGAATAATGTTTACATTTTAAACCAGGCTAAAGCATGTTTCATAAAGATGATGATTTATAATGATAAAAGCCTATAAGAGATGTGTGGAATTTTTAGCTCTTAGATTCATAAAAGAACATTTCTGCAGACTAGAGGATGATGGGTGGGAATCCTAAATCACACTTCTTTGAAATTTTCTTTAGGTTTCCAAAGAGAGAAATCTCCCATGTACTATCTACTATGCAGTATTTGTCTTACTCTGCCTGACTTATTATAATGTCATCCAAGTTCATCCATGTCACTGAAAATTGCAGGTTCCTTTTTCTTTTTCTTTTCTTTCTTTTTTTTTTTTTTTTTTTTTGAGACTAGGTCTTGCTGTTTTTGCCCGTGGAACCGCAGGCTCTCATTGCCCTGGGTACCACAGACTCAAGCAATCCCCAGCCTCAGCTTCCCAGGTAGCTGGGATTACAGGCATACACCACCACGCCCAGTTATTTTTTCTGGAACTAGGTCTCGCTACGGGCCCCAGGCAAGACTCGAACCGCCATCCCTAGCCCCGGCCGCTTCATAGGCTGAAGCTTACAAGCACGAGCCACCGTGCCCAGCCAGGTTCCTTTTTCTTATGACTGAATATTTGTCTATATTCTTTCTCCATTTATCCAAAGAAGGAAATTTAAGTTATTCCTAAATTTTGGTTTCTGTAAAATGATGCTTAAACAGGCATAGGAGTGACAGGAATGTTGTGGTAAAAGTGGGGGTCTGTGGCCCCAAGCATGTTAATGCTGCATTAAGATGACAGTCATTGTTCCCTGGTGAGCAGAGATGTGGAGAAGGAAAGCCAAGTTTTCTCACAAGAGAAACAGAAGGAGGAGGTTTAAGACAGAGCCTGGTTGGAGAGGAAGACAGATAGAGACAGGGAGAGAAAGTTGGAGAAGGGAGAGAGCAGAGGAGCAGCAGGGGGTTTGGAGGCCTCAGAGCTGCCACTGCCATGTGCAGCAGCAGGGCAGGGAAGGAATTCATGCTCTGGGCTTCCATCCCCAGTCCAGTGAAGAGCCCAGGGAAGCATGTTGAAGAAACTTGTGACCTGTGTGAGCTACCTTGGAAAATTGGTACTTTAAAATGACCTTTAACTTTGAAGTTTGAGAATTATCTGGGGACCTGAAAAGAAACTGGAGTGTTGCTATTCTCATTGTAAGACATCTGAAGTGGTTGCTGCTGTTATGTCAAGTGAGTCTTGGTGGTTCAGGCTGAAAGTTGGCTGGAGTTGAGACTTTTGGAGGAAGATGGACAATGTCATCACGGTTTCTTCGCTGCATTTGAATCTTACGCTTTTGGAGGGGGATTGATAACATTATTTTGGTTTCTCAAATTAAAGTATACAACTCAGGGGAGAAGGGGCAGGACAGAGTGAGAACAGTTGTGGGGGTGAACCGCAGAGATCACCAAGATGTGAAATTTATGTATAAATAAATTAATTAATATAAAAAACATTATTTGGATTTCTTCTTTTGACTTGAAGTGAATAGCTGTGCTTTTGGAGGAGGATCAATGATGCCATCTTGGTTTCTTTTCTTTTTTATTTATATATAAATTTCACAACATTGTAATCCCAGGGGTTTACCCCCCCCCCAAACCTTCCCTCCTTTCCCTCCTGCTCAAAGTTGTGCACTTCAGTTTGGTGCTTAGCTTATTTTGACTTTTCCTCAAGACTTTTGTTTACTTTTTTACTATATCCCATATATTAGTGAAACCACTTGATTTCTGTCTTTTTCTTTCTGGCTTGTTTCTGCTAATATGATTTCTTCTAAGTACATCCATGTTATTATAAAATCGTCAAATTTGTCATTTTTAATTGAGGAGTAATATTCCATTGTGTATATGTACCACATTTTTTTCATCCAGTCATCTGTTTGGGGGCATTTAGGTTGCTTCCATGACCTTGCAATTATAAATTGTGCTGCAGTAAACATCCGAGCACAGGTGTCCCTTTGTACCCACATTGAGGTCTCTTTTGGGTAGATTCCCAAGAGAGCAATTGCTGGGTCAAATGGTAGGTCCATTTGCATTAACTTGAGGGTCCTCCACACAGCTTTCCATAGTGGTTGGAACAGTTTACATTCCCACCAGCAGTGTAGTAGTGTTCCTTTCTCTCCACATCCTCGCCAGCACTTGTTGTTGCCTGTTCTTTGGATGTAGGCCATTCTTGCTGGTGTAAGGTGGTATCTCATTGTGGTTTTGATTTGCATTTCCCTTATTGCTAAGGACATTGAGCAATTTTTCATGTACCTGTTGGCCATTTGTGTTTCCTCTTTGGAGAAGTGTCTTTTTAGTTCTCCCCATTTTTTGATTGGGCTTTTTGTTTTGCTTTTGTTTAGTTGTGTTTTTAGAAGTAAGTAAATCTGTGTTTACCTCTTTTTAGATAGTCTGGTCTTGCTACTGCTATCCAAGCTGGGACAAACCTGATGGGTGGCTGGATTTAAAGGGCCAGTTGCTCTAGTTTATGAGTTTAATTAAGTACTCTGCTTTGCTTGTTTTGTTATGTGATTTCAGGAGCACATATATTTCTACAAAAATTTATTTTAACTCTTTTGGATAACTACCCAGAAGTAAAATTGCTGAGTCATGATATTTCAATTTTTAATTTTTTTTGAGGGAAAACGATTCTGTTTTCCATGGTGGCTGTGTCAATTTGCATTCCCACCAATGCCTGTTCCTCCACATTCTCTTGTCATTGAGCACAGTCTGATGGTAATTATTCTTGAGTCTAGTCCAGGAGCTTTGTGGAAGCATGTCTCCTTCATTCAAATATATGCATATTGAACTTAGAAATCTTCATTTGCAGCTGATAAATCTGAGGTGTCTGCATTTTAAATTATGTTAAATGCTAAAGTACCGCCTACCCTCCAAGGTTTTTATTTAATTCCTAGTAACAGTGTATTTAATTGGAAAGTGATTTTAAAGATAAATCAAGTTGTATAAGGCTTAAGGGATTCAGGCACCTTTGGGGATGGTATTAAAATTATTGTATAAGATTTTCTTTTTCCCTACAAGAAGGTTGGGATGGATGCATAACCAATGAATCAGTCATTCTAACATGTGCTCTCATCATTATTTATTATTAACATCTACCCCTGGGTCTTGTAGATTAATAAAAAATTTCCTTAAGGTCTATTACAAGTGAAGGGAGATTACCCAACTTTCCCACTTCAAATATATTAAATTATCATCTGAAAAAAATGGCCAAGATATGAGATCAATTGTTGCTTGTTTCTTTGAACAAATTAAGTAGTAAGTAGAAATGTTTTGTAGCTATCAAAAAAAAAAAGAAAGAAAGACCCCCCTTTCTTTCTTCTTTATTCCTTTTGACATGAGTTTGGCTGTGAAAAGTAAATAAAGTGTCAAAGATTACCCCGTCCAAAACCTTCTGTTAGAAAAAAAGATGCCAGGTCAAGATGCTCTAGTTATTTTCATCCTATGACAGGACTAGTATGTGTGTATAACATGTACACACACATAGAAACATATATTTACACCATATATGTGTAGATAAGCTGACACTATATATGTATTTGTATAAACTACACATATCATTTCTTTCTAAATAAGCTATTTCACAAGACACATGATATAAAATATAATTAAATCTGTAAGATTATCTGTAAATTACTGAGGACTAAGAAAAAGTTACTTTAAGGTATCTATGAGGAAAAAATAATATGTCTCTGATTAAATGCACCATTGTTGAGGTCTGAAGCCATGTTCCTGAAATTAGACCGTGTTGTAAAGCAATGTTACTTCAACAAATGAAAAAATAAAGTAGAAAGTAAATAGTATTTAACATCAACAAAAGGGATCAAAGTGTGACACTATCACTTCCCTGAAAATCTGTCAGTTTTTCCTGAATCCTTCAGGAGGCCTTGACTAAAGGGATCCATGATTTGAGTAAGGGTGATGTCCTACTGCCAGCCTGAGTGATAACACTGTCCCAAGTCCCCTTAAAAGCACCATCTGCCCATCTACTGAAGTCTGTGGACTCCAGGCTGCACTGGTGGCAGGGGTACTGGGTGGCAAGGCACAGAGTGACAGAAGCTGTCCCACTAGAAGGACCACTGATAGTCTAGCATCTTCAGACAAGGCTAATGATTAGTATCATCTGTGAACACAGGCTGTGGGTTTATCTGCTTCCATTTCTGAGCTTGATTAATATTGATGCCAGTAACAATGTTTTGAAAGCTTCTTCAGATAGCAGCTGAAGCCATGTTTTTTTCTCCAACAGGTGATGAAAATAAGCATTTCCACATGACACAGAAAGACATGCAGACTGTGGTGTGAGAGAATTGTTGAACTTTTGGTCCAGAAAAAGTTGACATTGGAGGGTTTCGAAATGCAGTCTTGACCAAGTTTTAATGGCTGATGACAAGCTTGTCTTTGCCTCTTTTCCAGTAGCTCATATGTCCATCCTTCCTTCCAGAGCAAAGGGGAAGGGGCCCAATGAATGGTAGTGGAGAATGATGGGCATCTTGGTGGTGGGTATCGGGTGGTAACTTACATTTAGGTATGAACCTAAATCCTGTTACAGTGTTGTCAACCAGTGTTTTCTCAATAAAGAATAATGTAGTTTTTAGAAATTCATCAGTTCACAAGGGTAGTATAGACTAAACTCCGCCCTGTTTTCCATACCAAGCCATTGCACTGGCTAACATCTTATCCCTAGGACCAGTCTTAAGCCATCTTTCACATTGACCTGCAAGTCACACTGGCCTGCCTTTCATTGCTCTAGATATGCTGTGTTGGATTCTACCATGCAGAGGAGGAGAGCCCAATGTGACATCTTAAAGGACAATCATGGTGAATTGAGTGATTGATAACCCATTGCACCTAATTTCCTTGTTAGGCATGTGAAGTCTATTTAAAACACAACGCATGCATATATTACAGAGTATGTGGTGGTTGGTTGATTTCAAAGTCACTGGAAAGAATGAATAGCCAGGGTAATGAGAGGATGCCAACTGTGTTTTGTTTTGATTCTGGTTGATAAAGTTGTCAGACCATGATTGAGAGAGAACTTGATCTTATCCCACTAAAAACCACCTCTAGGTGCTTGACAAATACTACACTTTAATTTTCAGCAAAGAGGACACTTGATTCAAGTATACCACTCCAGCCCTGGGAGACGGGGTACTATCATGGGCAGTACTAACCACAGTGAGCAATGAGTTTGCTCTTCCCTTATTTTACTTAAACACAAAATAAAAGTCAATTTACTGAGTGCACTGGAAATTTGATTTCATATAAATTAAAATTCTGAACTGCTTTCCCAAGAAACAGTTTATCTTTTACTTGAAATGCCAGTTTGCAACAATTACACAGAACTATGAGAAAGCTGATATTTCTTCATTGGGGAAACATAGCCAAGTACACTTGTGTGTACTTGGAATCCAATATATTATAATGATTTTGTAAAACTTATACAATTATTTTTCAGCTAAGCACTGCCCTTCAAGACCACATAGGTAGCATCTTTTCCTCCCAGGCCTCAGGAATGCCTGTGAGGTGAGTTTTCTAGAAGACCAGCCATAGGGCAGGGCTATGGTCCAGGAGATCTTCCCTCCTCTCCTCTTGAACTGTTGGATAAACTGTGCAATTGGAGAGCAACCCTGGAACCCAGCATGCTCCTGGAGGGGATGTCAAGCATCTCTATCACATGTTCTGTCTGAACTAGAAGAGATGGCTCAGAGGGCAAAGACATCGGTATATTGCTCATCACGTTGTAAAGACAACAGCACTTGAATGCTACTGCAAGAGAAGGGGTACATCCCAACCAAAGGAATCTCCTTCTGTTCTGTGGGGCATGTGGGTATGTTCAATCCTGTCAGGCGGTGAAGACAAGAAGAAGGGAAATGATGATTCAATGAATCTAGTGTGGTAACAGGAAGGCAGAAGCGAACTAATGGGAGTCAAATTCCCTTCAGTTGAGAGGAGGTTTTTTTATTGTGTGGGGAAAGGTGGGAGGGAAATGCAAACTGAGGGGGTGGATGCTTTGGAAAAGAAGAAACCTATTTTCAAGTGCAGTGCTTTGCACTTTATGAACACCTTTCTTTTTCCTTCTTTGTGTCTTCTTGATACCCTACACGAAAATCATCATTTTAGTACAGAAAACTTCCTATATTCACAATTGGGTGATGTGAATATATTCACAACTTTGTCTATTGCTTGCTTGTTTATGAGAATTAACACTAGCATAGTTGAAACTAGATAAAAATCATTTGCTAACCCTAACCTCTAGGTGCTGACAATGATTAGATAAAATGCAGAATAAATAACAGACTATAGTGTCGTGTTCAAGTGATGATGCCAACTCCCCACTGATCAGTCACAGCACTGCAAGCAGTGTTCAACCCACATTTCTGTGAGAATCTATTTGCAAAGCCCCAGTAGATACGCATGAATCTTTCTGCATGTTAGTTAAAAGAAGCACAACAGAAAAATGGCAATTGAACCAGGTGTGAAGAAGAGGCAGCCACTCTCCATGCAATCCAGAAAAAACTGATTCCAACTTCACAGAGAGGCATGTTGCTCTGAGATGGTAGTGGACATTTGTTGGAGTGTATTTGAGTGTGAAGGAAGAGACTTTGGTTCAACAGATACACCCATTCAGACACACCAGTTCTCCAAAGACACATGCCCATCCCAGAGCTTCTCCACACAGAACCTTCCCACTTGCAATAAGTGAATGTGAAAGAGAGGGCCCTGACCAGGGTGAAGAGAAGAGACAGGGTAGTATGGTTTCTGGTGGAGACTCAGGACATGACAGGTGGTGCACAGATCTCCAGCTAAATTGAGGGCTTTCTTTGCTTTAAAGATCTTGGATACACGACGCCCCATTGCTTCACTGAGTGCTGCACACTGAACACCCATTGTCCCAAGTTCTTGACAGGTCATCATCCTTACCCTGAGTCTATTTCCAGATTCTCAAAATGAAGTTTCTGGGAGTTTGAAGGGCAATGTGTATACAGTGGCTGCTGCTGGCACTCAAGCAATCTTAGTGAATGTTTATTTCTTCCTTTCTACTTCTTTCAAAGTGTACAGATAAGGGAGTCTTCAGAAAAGCAGGGGTAGAATCTCTTCCTTTCATTGACCCTCTGGTAAAATTATGTGAATTCCTCTCCTCAACTCTTTTGAAAACAAGAACGTTAGAGCACCAGGAAAAATACACAAAATTGTTCCACTTGGCATTTCTCAGAATATGAGGTATTTTCTCAAATGGAATTCTTGGATTTTTCTTTCTTTTCTGTTTTTGTGTTGTTTTTAGTATATCTACTAAGGTAGCAGCTTTCCTCACATTTTCAATCTCGTCGACTTTTCACTGGGTTCCAGGGTCAGGTTTTGCTGGGTGATCCTGAAGAGCTTTTTTTATCTTCTTGACTCAGTGGCATGAAAGAGTTTCCATCCTTCCCTTACTACACTCAGTTTCACAGTCTCAAGTGGGTTTTCTAGACATTTCAGTCTCCTAATCTCCTAATTATTTTCAATTTTTTGACTATCTCCTAATGAAGCCAGGACATGTTATTTAGTATCTTCCAATCAATGACTTAATGTCTAAAATTATTACAACCTTGTTTTTTCTGAGCTACATGTAAAATAATGTCTCTTATTTTCAAGCAACGATGCATATGGTAGTAGGTATTACTTTTTTACAAGGTTGGATTTAATGCATGGTTGTGGCAACTTCAGCCACAATGACAGTGAAATATTCTAAAACTGCCAAACAAAATCTTAGCATCTGTGACCACATTTACTCACTAGAAATGGTAAGAAAGGAGCAATTTCTTGTATGTGATGTCCCACTAATTCAGATGAGCTTGCCTTTTCCTTACTCAACAGTAAAAAATAAAAGATTGTTTTCAAGCTCACCTCATATTCTTAGGAACAATATTCTAACAGGCTCTATTAATTCATATTATCCTCCTGGTATTAAAGACGATTAATTGGAACCTTTAAAAACAATTAACTTTAAGGAAAGAAACTCCAATATTTTCTAGTAGTGTTATAATTCCATTGGGGTAAACAAATTCAACTTTTGTCACTGACTTAAAAATTCTGCCAATATCAGAATTCCCACCTCATATGAGAACACTGGCAACATGTAAAGGAGGAAATTCCCATTAGAGTTGTATTTTTGAACAACTACAGCTCTTGCTTGCAATGCCAATTACCAATCTGATTGTGCTGTTGCTGATTTTTCCCATTCAAGAGATAATTTTAACAAAACAACGTTGAGTTAATCCAAGGCTCCATCAGACCCAGATACAATGCAGAATGGTTTGTATTACGATGTAGGCAGTTTCAAACCAAGTGACCAAACCAGCTACCTCTTTCTCTCCTTGAACCCCGGGGTATTCAGGGGTCTAGCACACCACTCCTCTCATTTTCCCAAACCCACTTCTTCTTAAGGTTGCTATTTGAGAATAGAATATGAAGTTACCCATTCAGTTAAACATAAAGACAGGAGATGTTTCTGCCAGGGAGGTTGAATGCTTTGGACATCTGACCTTCAAGACAGGACCATTTATTTATGGAACTTGACCTGTGAGTGTAGCCTCTGCTCTGCTTATACCTGTCTCCTCCTCCCTGATTACAAGAGAGGGACTAGAATGCCTGCTGAATATTCATTTTATAAGCAGTGCCTCCTTTTTGTTGTTGTTTCTGGCTCTAGATCTGGAATCTACTCTTTTTTTCTTGATCTTTTTGGCTAAAGGTTTTCCAGTTTTGCTGACTGTTTTCAAAGCAGCAGCTTTTGTCTTCTTTGTCTCCTGTTTTTCTGGTGTCTATTTCATTAATTCTCTCTCTCTCTCTCTCTCTCTCTCTCTCTCTCTCTCTCTCTCTCTGTGTGTGTGTGTATGTGTGTATGTGTGTCCCTTATTTCTTTTTTTCCAGGGAGAAAGTCAATTAATCCAATTGTGTTTCCCATATTTGGGGAAATTGCAGGGATCATCAAGGGGTGAGCCTTGCCCTGGGAAGACCAAATTCATGAATGTGGCATCCTCTCTGCCAGGTGTATATTTATCATTTCTTGCCTAAGATGTCAGTCTCAGGCTTACACTGCTCATGTAGCCTCCTGCTCTCACTCCCTGACATTTTCTGTTGTGTGTAGCTGTAAGAAGGTATCATTATGTTCATGCAGGCATTTGGAAACAGTGTTTCAGGCAGTCAGCTGGGAGTGGAGTGAGATTCCAGGGCACATTCCAGACAGGTCCCTGTGCTGACATCTCAGGAGGATGGGTCCATCAAGTGTCCACTACTGAGAAAGAGGATGTTATTCTGCCCAGGCAAGGAAAGAAGACACAGCAGCCCATCTGATCGCTAAAATAATAATGATAATAAGGACATTCTAGGAGTTCGGAGAATTGAGCATGAAGCTGTCCAAGAAGGTATGATTGCCTTATCAAGAGGCCATCACTGTTAAAGCTCAAAGAACACATAAATCTCCTTAGCTGGGAAGCACACACCCTCCTTAGAACCTGCAGGAGGAGATGAGGGGACCCTGGACTTGTAAACCTATCCTGGGAGACTGGGAGCACCCACCCCAGAGTTTCCCCAGGTGAGAAGTCCTTGCTGGTTGCCTACCTCTGCCCAACTTGCTTCCTCTTCCCTTCCTTTTAGGGGTGTTAATCTGTTACCCATGCTTCAACTCAGCATCTGTTTCCAGAGAACCTCGTCCATGAGAAGATGTGTCTCCTGGGGATTTTGAAAGGAACATAAAAGCAAAATTGCCATACTTTTCATCCTTTCATCCCTGCACCTGTGCACTCCAGTGCTTTAGTCAAATAGATTTTTCTCTGGACAGTGATATGATACAGAGGTGGGCTCTTCCTTTCAAGCAGAACCAAGAACAAAGTTCAGGTAGCATGTGGGGTCTCTGGCATCTGAGCTCTCTTTTCCTCCTCCATCTTGGGCTGTTCTCAGACTCTTCATGGATTCTGTCCAGGTTTCAATAAAAAAAAACAATTAAGCAAGGCAGGCCACTGTTTTTATAAAGTTGCCTTACATGTGACTCCATTATAATCCTCTGATTGCTTTAACATGCTGATTTCTAAATGTTTGTCAAGAGTTTCTGCAAAAACAACATCTCAGCATCCCCAAGAAGTGATTAGGTCTCCTGGCTGATGGCTGGTCAGCAGCTCCCTGATTTGTAAAGCCCTTTGGTCCAGGCTAGGTGTGCAGAGTAGAGGGTGATGATACAATCCTTGGGTAAGGGCAGCTTTATTTTGAGAAGATGAATTCTGAGTTCCCCTCTCGTTGGGGCCTTCATCTCCCATGTTCCAAGGGTTCCAACTCCATCTGTTGCATGACTCCTGTATTTCTAACCCCAGAGGTCTGCAAGCACCTGTGAGCCCCCTTCCATGAGAAATGCAGTCTCGGGTGCCCTGGGAGTGGTGGGGTAGGGGTGTCAGGGAAAAGAGTGGTACTTTATTCCCTCCAGGATTCTCATCATCCCTGTATAGAGAAAGTATCTTCACAAATGGCCCTGAGTCAAGATAGCTGTTGACTAGACTTCCTGCCATGAGAACTAGAAAAGTATAACTACTAACTCTGTCCACATTGAGGTTTTTTGTTTTGTATTTTTAATTTTAATTCCCAGACCACAGACTGGGGATCCCTGGGCACCTTCCTTATTTGGCTTTGGGCACTGAGCTCTGAAATAGAGTTTAGATTACTTTCCAGGCATCACTTGAAGGCTGAGATCGAAAGAGGGTAAAAATAAATCATTTACCTTGGTCCACAGTTGGAATACTCAGTTTGTAAAGAATCTTTGAAGAGCTTTAGCTCTGGACTCAAAATTTAAGCTCAATCCTGTGAAGTGGGGGCCTCAAGAATTAATTTCTGCTGGTTATTGAAAGGGCCATGCGTCAGTGACTATCAGGAGGAAATGAAATGTAAACATGAGAAGTAAGAGTCTTTTTTCCAGATCTAAATCCACTGCCTAATGGTCAGATCTATCTTCTGAAAAACAGCAGAGATTAAATTTTAAAAGGTTTTAGTCAGTGAAGAAAATGGATAATAAATCACATTGTAATGGTTTGGGGAGTTCAAGGGTCAAAGATATTTTTATATACATATAATTACGAATTTATATCTACATTGTTTTCAAAATTGCTATGTCATGAAAATTGCAACTTTTCTACTCTTTATTAGCATTGTATAAACATTGATATTTTTAGCAGCTTTAAGGAAAAAAAGATATTTAATCATACTCTATTACATAGTTAACCCCAGCCTTATTCATTCATAAATATTCATTTCCTCTTAATCTTCTTCAAGTTTGCTATTATAGGTATAGAGATATAAAGTTGTTTTTTGATAATTGGAGACCAGGTAATGTTATTAGCAGGTGTGTGTGGGGAGGACAGGACGTGGCTTTCTCTTAACAGTGGATTTCAGTCATCTGAAATCGGGGTGCTTTATTTTGAAAAGCTTGCTGGTTGCCCTGGGCAGGGTGCTGATGAGAAGGCAGAGACCACCTGGTGGCCCTTGGGATTGCTCTGCTCATGTCGGCAACCTTTGTGCCTCCATGTGGACATGCTTCTTGAGATGCTCACAGACCACCGTAAACACACACCAGCCTAGGTGCCTCCCGTGACGGGTTCCAGCGTCCACATTTCTAGCAGCTGATGATCCCTGAATAGTTAGTTTTCTCCTTTTAGGACTACCAAGTTGCTTGGAGGAACTGTAGCATTTGCCAGCTGGTGATGTTACAGGACCTGTTTTGTAGCTCCCTAGTTCCAGGCAAGGGATTTGAGCATGCTCACTGAGACTCACACGTGATGAAATGCAAAGAGGTGTAAATGCAAGGGCTTCTCCCCAGACCTCTGTGTTTGGCTTGCCCCTGTGCATCCTTATGGGACCTGGCCTGCTCCTGAGAGTCCCAAGTGTCTCTGCATCTCAAGGGGCCCTTGTGAGAAGCATACTTAGTTCGATGAGGACCCACCCAGGAGCTTCATTGCAACTTGAACACCTCATGAAGGTATATCACCAAATAGAGTACTGGGAATCCAGGCTTCGGTATATGAAATTGGGGGTACATAGTTCATCCCATAACATGATTCATTCTTTTTCCATTTACCTTGTCTTACTTGGCACCACAGAAAATGAAAAACAGTCATCATTATCATTATTATTTTAATGGTCAGGTGGGGGAAACAGAATATCTCTACATCCCCCCACCAGCCTGGAAAAGGTTCTGGTCCTTCCAACAGGACCCAACCATTGATGATTCCTCGGAAAGGGGTGTCAGATTACCCCAGGGTGGCCAAGGGCTGGATCCTCACTGACTCCTTTGCTCCAAACTCCAACTCCAGACCTCCAGGAGCCTGGGAAGAAGGAGGGTGACCTACAGATTGAGTGTTAAGTCAAATGCAAAGAGACAATGCCTATGGGGAAATTTCCTTTGGCTCCTTTTTCTTTGTCACTTAACTTGGAAGAATAAAATAAAAGGGGTGTAAGAGGAAAAAAGTGAGTCTAAGAAGACCACTAATAACTGTTCCTTTTTTTCCAGTAAAATTAAAAGACACAAGGAGACATTGGCTCTTTTTTATTTTGCCAATAAATGTAACAAATGAGCTTTGGTCTTTGCAATTGTTTGGTCATGCTACTTTTCTAGTTATGGCAAGGGAGATATTTTTTTCATTAAGTAGAACTAATTTTAACTGAAATTCTTTTTCTCGAACACTTTTTTTCTGCCTCTATCTGAACCTGCTTTGCCTTTATTCATCATCTGGACATATTTTACTTTTCTGACAGCATGCTATTTATCACTTGACTCCAGAAAATGTTTTTCTATGCTTGAAGTAAAAAAAAAAAAAGCCTATGTATGCATGTGCGCACACATGTGTGTGTGTGTGTATGTGTCTGTGAGAGAGAGAGAGATGAGAGAGAGAAAGAGAGAACAGGCTAAAATACTGCATATGCTTCCTCTGTTTTCTCTGCTGGGTGCAAGCAGCTGATCTGGTCCAGTTCACCAAAGTTCAGTACCTCATAATCTTCTTCCTATGTGACTCAGTCTATTTGTTTAATATGCATAAATTCTTAGGGTTATTATTGGCCAGAAAAAGTTTTCATGAGAAAATAAGGAAAGCTAACAACACCTGGGAGCGTGAGTGATGACGGATTCATCGCACTCCTGCTTTCACTTCCCTGGAGGTGACAAGAGCCCAGAGCCTGCAGCAGATGACAGTCTGGGACTCCATCATGATTAACATCTGTGCCACGTTTTTTAAATCTTTGCTTTTGTCTTATCTGCAAGTGTAAGTACAGATACATTAGTTTCTGTGTGTCTGAAATATGTCCCTCTTGTAAACTGATTATGGATGTATTTATTTTCCTGACTTCATTGCAATATAACTGACATATATGTATACAGTGTCAGTTTAAAGTATGTGATGTGTTAATTGTTACAATCTACACACTTGTAAGACAATCACCACAGGTGTTAGCTTCCATCTCCACCAAGTCACACATTTCTTTCTGGTGGTAACAACGATTGAGATTTACTCTCCTAGATGCTTTCAAATGTGTGATTCAGTGTTATAAACTGTGACCACCGTGCTGTATAGAAGAGCTCCAGATCCTACTTGTCTTGCAACTGGACATTTGTAATTTCTGATTGTATCCTCCCAGTTCCCCTGATTCCTCAAAACCAACATTCTATACACTGTGTTCAACATTTCTAGACTTGTTGAATCAGAAGTCTCAAACAGGTAAATTTTAGCATATTCTAGCTTAAACTATAATTCTATCTCTATAGAAACTGAAATTCTAACCAAAATTTCATACACACACAAGTTGGTCTACTTTAAAAATAAAACTATAGATTTAAAGAAACTATTCCTAACATTATACACAAAAATTAATTAAAAATGAATAAAAGACTTAGGTGTGAGACCTGAAACTATAAAATACATAGAAGAAAACATGGGCAAAACGCCATGACACTGTTGAGGACAGGTGAACCAGAGTTACACCATCTTAGTTAGGACTCCATTTTGAGGACTGGGTCCTCTGCCTACTTTGGCAGAGGAAGAGTTCTTGCCAAAGTCGGCAGGTCATACATCCTATTTTCCTACCATCCAGTTTTTGTACTCATTGTTATGCCAGTTGACTAATAACACACACACGCTAACCGTGCTTTCTTAGTTTCCCAGCAGTGCCAGGAACATGTTCACCTCCCACCCACTCCACTGGCTTGCTAAACAATAGGGAGGGGCAGGTGGTGGTGGCTTTGCCCTCTAAAAGATTGCAACAGAGACTGCTCAAGGTCTCTCTAGCTTATCTGGCTTGGGGATCCTGGTTCACCAGTAATAAACTTGCTGCTTTGATCTTCAATCAGAGTCCTTGTATCTTATCCAGCAGCCCAGGAGTCATAACAGGCACTGATTTCTGGGATCACTTTGGGGACTCCACATCAACAATAAGGAAGCACAAACATACATAAATAAACAAACAGACAAGCAAGCAACAAACAAATAGGACTACAAAAAACTGAAAATTATCTGCATAACTTACAAAACTATCATTAAGATGAAGATGATCTGATAAGTTAGAGAAAATATTTGTATATGATATATATCCAACTAATTTTGAGCAAGATGCAATCAAAGAATGCTAATTTATAAATTAGATTTCACTATTTAATTCCTTGTAACCATAAATATGCCTAGTTTACAGTTTATAAAATTGTAAGAATTTTTTAGAAAAATCATACTTAACCAATCTTACATTGCCATTACTCCAAGTGTTTTATTAAATCTAACCAACTGTTTGAGTGAAGGTCATAGTAAGGAAGACCAAAGAGAGGACACAGAGGGCATGCAGCCCATCCCCATGCAGGGAGGGAGCTGTTTTCCTTCTGATTGTCATATGGCATAGATATTGGTAAGCTACAGAACATGAGTAACTCCTGTTCATACAAAGACTTTGAATTTGACAGTGCAGTGTGAGAGGAGCCAATCAAATTATCTGACCACTCTTTCAGCCATCGGTCCTAAGTAGAGATCAACGCTGATTCTTTGGGGGAGATACTACACAAAGAAATGGCTCATCATTGCTGACTCCCCCCTCTCCCAAATTTTATTACCATTTCTGTTTCTGCTGTGCAGTTTTGTAAGTACTGAAATTCAAAATGACTATAAAGATGAGATTGCTTGTTTTTATTCAAATATCTTGCCATTTCTATTGTCTGAAGTTACTGCAGTTTCTTAAGGGGGGAACTGGGATATGCATCTGTAGGGGAGCAGGAGGTCAGCAGGAGGTCATAGTGCTTTTAAAATGCAAACACTTTCACTCCTCAGACCTGACTTGGATGCAGAAATGGTGCAGGGTGAGTACAGCAAATGCAGCCTAGGATCAGTGGGGAGTATATTGGGGCTACAAAGAGCCTACTCCCCAGTTACCCTATTTGTTCATCCTAAAGCTGTGGGGTTTTGTCATCTCCACCTGCAGACATGCTTGCAGGAGTTCTTTCCCAGGGGATTGTGGCGCAGTAGGGGACAGAGTCATAGGAGATAGGCTGTGGGATGCCAGGCAGCTGAGCTGGTTTGGCCCCCTGGCTACCAGGACCACTGAGTGAATAACCACGTAGAAAAAAGGAATTGGCATTTTCAGATACCTATTAGATTCTGCAATTATAGGAGTTTGAACTTGATTACTTTTTTCTTTGCAAAACGGCATGAGGCTGGGCTGAGTTAATTACAGGTTTAAAGAGATTCCTATTTCAGCCACTTTATAGGTGTATTCTCTCTGCAAACCTAAGTTGGCCCCAAATACAATAGCAAAAGGTCAGAATATGTTTAAACAACTCTATATAAATAAGCTCTCTGTGATGGAGCATCAAGTAATTGGCTTTGGGAGAAACAGTAGTTCTCAGTGACTTGGGATATATTCTTTTAAAAATCGCTCTCCATAAGGATGTTTCTGTTAACTTAGCCAAAGTTTGGTTTCATGCAGGGTATGACTGCTCCTGCATCATTCATTGTTAAGCAAATGCAGAATAAATAAAGGCAGCAATATTACAGGTATTTGTGCTACAGGAGACATTTCTGTACATAATACATAATACCAGGCCTTGTCATGTCGCATATGTGTTTCAGTAATAAAAGTAAGACTTCTACAAGGGAGTATCTGCCATGCAGATCTAGGTTGTTAACTTACACCGTCACAGGAAGATTTGTGCTGAGCATCACTTCTGCTGGTTCAGTCTATTTATTTCAAGGAATCCTTTGGTAAAAGTGTAGCAATTAAGTTCCGAGTATGGATTAGGGAAATAGCTGGGAACACATTTTGAATACTTAATATGTAAAGCTTTTGCTGGTGAATTCAGATAGAGAAGGCACAAGCTCATGATTTACTTAATGGAAGGCTATTATAGATGGAATGCTTGTGACACCCCAGCTTGCTTTCCTATTCCAGCAGGAACCCCTGCTTTTTCCTACTTTGAGGATAGTATCAGCAGACTGCAATGTCCTGAAATTTGTAAACATCACTGGTCACCCAAAGGGATAGGTGAGGATAGGCTTCTCATAGTTTCCACTAAAAGAAGGACCCTGTCTAAGGAACAATTGTTTGATTTCTCCCCTCATGTGCAGTTCCCTTAGTTCTCCCACAAACACAGCACCCAGGATCCATCACCACAATTTCCTGTGCTCTTCTCTCCCCAGTTTTGACCCCTCTCCAGTCCCTCTTCTGCTGGATGCCTCAGATCTGTGATCAGCTTGGATGTATTTTTCTTTTTCCTGGTGCTTTTTTTGGCTTTTCCATCTTCCTGAAGTGTATTTTAAGAAAAGAACAAAAAGAAAAAAACCTGACTATCAGCCATCTTCCAGACCAAATAAATCAGTCTCTGTTGAGCAACACAAAGATCTCTCAGTTGAAGTTATTTGAAAATCACTCTATTCACTGATTAAGCACATGTTGCTTTCGACAAATAAAACATGGCATCTTCTAATTTACCCCTGGGAAGGCCCGGTCCACACACGCTGAAGCCCCTGTGAGACCTAAGGGCCATGATCTTGCTTTCCTGCGAGACAGAATCTGAACTCCTTCAGCTGTTGCCCTGCTCTCCAGGAAGACAGCAGTGCTTTGGCTCCTTTATTCACACAAACGGATAAATGACAAATGAGCTGGTGAATGCAGGCACATTTTATAAAACATCAGTTCATGAGTTTTTATGGCTTTTGCCCTTCCATCATGGTGAAGAGCCCTTCCATCAAGTGAAACTCTCCTCCTCTCCCAACCTGTAAAAGCAAGAGGGTGACAGGTGTCAAGCTCACTGACTCATTGCATCTGAAAGGGCATAAAGGTGACCTCCAAAATCATCATGTGCCCAGAATTGCAAAAAGAACCCACTTTTTTTGCTAGGGCTGAGCCAAAGAACTCACGGGAGCAGGGGCTAAGTCAGAGAGCAGACCTAGAGCAGAGGGCAGAGGTCACAAGGGCCCCGGGAAGAGGCTGCCATGTCATTCTTGCAAAAAACAAAAAAAGAAAAGAAAAATAAGCGCTCTTCTGAGACATGAAGAATAGTACGTGATTTCCTCTCACTTCTAAGACACATAGTAACAGATAGGTGACTTTGACAACTTAATATATTATACTTCTGCAGCCTATGTCCTGACACAGCACCATCTGGCTGGATCAAGACCTACAGGACCAAGCTGTGTGGACTCCAGAGAAAAACCTATGTTCTCACTGTATGCACAGAATATACACCCGTCGCACACCTCACACACATCACATACCACTAACACAACTTATGCACAACACTCTTATCACACAACACTCACAAATCTCACATACATCATACACACCACACATACCACATATATATCACACACCTCACACACATCGAACATACACCATATGCACCATGCACAATACATAGACCACACACAGAGCACATACCTCATATGCACCATGCACCTAATACACATCAAATACCTCATAGACCGCACACACATGGTTACTGACACTCCATACACACAAATTTTACACACATGCCACACATCACACAAAAAAACATGCACAGCCCATGAACACTGCACACACAAAATACAACACAGCATAACATGTATACTTTGGAAGGAAGCAGTGAATGAAAGCAGATTAGGTTTTAACCTTAGATTCAAGTGTGGATTTTTCCAAATTCTGTTGATTTATCAATGTTTATTCCATAGCTCTTAATTAATTTATTTCAAAAAGAGTTTTACTGCTCTATAATTATCAGAACTTGCACAGAAAAAAAAAAGAAATAACTATAATTTGGTAGAAAATAAGTGCCTCTTATCTTCTGTAAGCAGCATATATGTTATGAAAATGATAAAATCAGTTCACATTCATTCCCACTGCTGACTTTGGAAGATAAATGACTTTTGTGATGGAAAAATTCCTCTGTGAGATGATCATCTCCATTTGTGTAAATGCTGTCTCCATTTTCTGTAAGTTTTATAAAAATATCAAAAGGCCCTGCCCTTCCCTCCAGAACTCAGACATTCCCCTGGCACCAAAGGACAGGAGACCTTTGCTCCTGCAAAGAATGTCCTTACCTCACTGCTCAGGATGACTGGGCTCCACGTATCCCTTGAGATTGCCTTTTTTTTTTTTCTTTGCTATCACTATCAATTCAGTCAGTGAGAGCCAAGTTACGAAGCTAACACAACTCATAACCCACCCATTATTGGAATCACCCTCTTCCATTTCTGGCACATTCTGTGGGCCTCCATCTTGCCAACAACACTTATAAATTTTCTTTTCATTATTGCTCTGCAATGTGCATAGAATTAAAAATAGTCAGTACAGTGAGAGACTTTATCTCAAAAATTATATCATTTATCTCAATGGAAGGCTACCACAGCAGGGAAATTGAGAAGACAAAATTAACTTTTTTATTGGCTCTTCCGTAATTTCGTAGAATCTTAGTGTTTAAAAGTACTATGAATGAAGTTAAAGTCTGCAATTATCAGATGGTAAGTACCAGACCAAATGTTCACTTTCAAAGTGAATAGCTGGAAGCAGCATTGGGAGACATTTATACCAACACTGTAGGTGCTTTTAGGGTGAGTTTTAGAGTTGGACTTTGACAAGGAGGGCTACCTCCTACCTAGGAAAAGTGGGGTGCTGCCATTTTCCCTCCATCACTAGGTGAATCCTGCAAGGAAATGTCATGTGGATGGACTCACCTCTGCTTGCTCAGGTTTCAAGGACATGGGTCCTGGGTGCTCTCATGGGGAGCCTGTGTCCTGCAGTGGGACCCCCACCTTCCTGGGGAGGGGCAAGTAAAGGATGCCTGAGAGGTTCCAAAGGAGCAGTCAAGGTCTTAGAGGAGAGATGAACGGAACTGTCTTGGGTTCTATCCCAGGAGAGGAGCTGCTCACAAGAATTCCCCATGTGTCTACATGTCTACTCTCCTCCCAGGTTGCAACCCACCCAGATGACCTGGACCCTCAGGTCTTCCCCCAGGACCCTAAATCAAGAGTAAGACTACCCACTCAATAACCATCTTGGAGTCCTCTGCAGGTAAGAAGTATATTCAGCTCTGTTACACCCAAGAATTGGGAGTTGTCCATTGCAGACTTGAGCTTCTGCTGGCAATCCCAGTTTGTATTTGTAAATTATTCAATGCTTCCTCTTGATTCTTTTTATTAATGTGAGCATTAGTCACTTTCTATATTTCTGTCTACCTTCATGAAATGAGGATATTCTTAGAATGGCAAATAATTTGAACGGAAAAGAAATGTTTAAAGAAAATGGGTTACAGACATAGCTGAAATGAAATGAACCAATTTATTTCTTTAGCTTGTTTCAAGCTCCAGGAGCACCACCAGGTTCCAGTCCCTGGCAGGTCATCCTCCCAACTGCTCCCCCTCATTCTGGGCCCCCTTCTGGTCTCAGCCTCGCTGAGTTTACCCACCTTCTGCCCAGGTCTCTCCGCCCTTACCTGAGCTGGCTTGCAATCAGATGACACAATTAGAGAAGGGCCTCCCAGCTATGAACACTTTTTTAAAAAAAAAAACACAATGGCTTAGGTTTGCTAATATTTTCTTTACAACATTTGTATTTCTAAACGTAAGAAAAATTGAACTTGTGTAATTTTTTCCATTTCATATTTATTTTCTTGTTTGTGCTTTGTATTATTTGTAATTTTAATTCAACAGAATCTTTGTTCTTATGATTCTGTCTATATGACTTTAATGAGCTCTGTTAATGTCACAGTCAAAACATCATGCCTACACTCTTTGAACGTGGGGGGTGAAGGTAGAAAATAATTAGTGTCTATTTTCAGTCTGGAGGTCTATCAGTGTCAATGGGAAGAGAGAGGAGCAGAAAGAGAGTAATGAGGAAAGGGCTTAGCCCAGCAGGATGCAAGCTTAATTAATTTACCCCAAGCTCATCCAAAGAGTGGAAAATGGATTCAAGAATAAAGGAACACACTCTCATCTGTATGTGTATATTTTAATTTCTAAATTTATTTTATCAGGAATTTTGTTTTAACACTTTAGTAAACCAATCTAGTTTGTTTTTATTTTTTGTATAGTGTGTTTTTTTTTTTCAGTTTTTGTAAAATTAGTTTATGACAGTTTATCAGGGGTGCAGATTTGCACCTCATCTCCAAACACCCATCATCCTCCATCATAATCTACTTATTTTAATGAAGTAACTGCATAAATGAAGTCCCCCTGGACCAGGTGTATGTAATCATTTACTCATAGTAAGTGACTGTATTCATTCACTAATGAAATAGACATCGATGTTAAGAGACGAAATTAAAGTGGAGGAGAAAGGATTGTGAATAAACACCAAGGCAGCTGTAACACCCGCTGCTGCCTTTCTTTGCCGGGAAGTTTCAGATGACTTTCAGCCAAGTGTACTTTTTAATGAGTCATTGTTGTGAATACTTAAATAATCATGCTTTCTGTTAGAACCACAGGCTAGTAGTGGAAATCAAAGTCTTGTCTATGTTTCAAATTTCCCTGTGCAACTGGGAGAAGGATAAATGATGCCCTATTGATTGCAGAAAGGAGAAAACACAATGGTAGCCCTGTGTGAGCACTTCATGGAGGACTTTCTGGGCAAGTACCCAATGAATAGGTTAAACCCAAGCCAGTATCAAATGTAGCTGTTTTTTATCATCTACAGTGAAAAAAAGTCTCACTGTAGACAATGCCAGGATTGCTAAGTGTCTGTCTCTGAATGTAGGATGTTCCCATCTATGATGATAATCTCAGGAATCCTGTGGAAGGAAGAAAACGCTCTTGTACCATCAAATTTCCAGTGAAAGTGGCACCCTACAATAATTAGCCAGGAAGAAATAATCCACAGCATAAGATGAACATCATGGACTCAGAATACACAAAACAAGTCCAAAGTAGAGACTTGCTTCATTCTCAGAGTTTTCTTCATTCTCCTGGACATGTTCTGTTCTCATTAAGAGTCCTTACAGGCAGAGAGGTCACAAAGTTACTGCTGAATTCACTGCAATGAGTTTCTTCGCTATAATCATAGCTTTTCTTCAATGTGGTCCTGAAATCCGGCTAAAAGAAAAAAAAAAGACGTTTTGCCTTGAACTTGAACACCTCTGCTGCTTTTCCCTAGGAAGCAGGCTACAGGCAGTTTATTAGCATTTTCACTGTTCACCTACTATTGGTATGCAAAAATCAGCTGCCAGCTTCTCTCAGCTATCTTCCCCTCTTTTAGACCTAAAAAGAAAAACTTAGAAACACAGTTTAAACTTTAGTTTGCCTCAATTTACCCTCTTCTAAACTTTTGTGGGTTCTTTTTACCATCCCCAGCCTTCTTAAGTAAAATCCCAAGTGGA
This sequence comes from Uropsilus gracilis, assembly GCA_004024945.1. Taxonomy (NCBI): domain Eukaryota; kingdom Metazoa; phylum Chordata; class Mammalia; order Eulipotyphla; family Talpidae; genus Uropsilus; species Uropsilus gracilis. The sequence continues at coordinate 83,951 of PVHY01004726.1, forward strand.
AACATGACTCTCAGAGTGCAGACTAATTTATTTTTTAACAACGTAACTTCTTAATTACTGCAAAAGAAACATGTAAATAAAACTCCCATTACTTTAACATTGTCCAAAGTACTTTCCCAGATTGTCTAAAAATCCTCAGTCTCCCAGTCCTGATCATCTCACCAACATCAGAGTTCATCTCCGTGTTTTTGAAGACATCTTCCTTTGGCATGCTGCAACTCTTCCATGCCTTCTTCCCCAGTTGTACTCTTCAAGGTAGTAGAAGAAACTTTTTGGTACCAAAACCAGCAAAGTTCACTTTCTTTACAGCCTGAATTTTGCAAGGCCTCTCCCAGACTCAAGTTAAACTTGCAAAACAAACTCCAGCACAGACTTTAAATCTCCAAACATTTTAGCTTCCTTTAACAGACACACTCCTAACCTGGGCCAGCCAAAGGCTGCAGGCCCCAGGCCTTGGCCACATGACCAAGCTCACTTGGCTCACATCTTTATTCTCCAAAGTGGCAGAAACCAAACCTGAATCTGAATCTAAATCTGAATTTCAATCTCTTTCTTTGGTTCAAACCTCTTTATATATCCTTATTTCCCACCAAGAAAACTCCTGAGGTAGGAAGCCCTGTCAGGTCTTTATGTTAATTCAATTCCTACCCAGTTCTTAGTAACATTAACAATTCTAAAGTAAGAGACAATGGCATCCAGGCGGGTAGGCACCCCCTATCAGTCCTATCCAGTTTTATGTAGTCAAGTGAAAATTTGGATTCAATTTAAGGGAGGGATTACTATAGGGAAGTAAGCTTCTTAGGGGAAGTTACAGCAATTCAGAACCAGAGCTGAGAACCTGAGAAAGATGCACATATTAAAACAGAAAATATCATACACATCTTAGCTCTGCAAACACATCTGCTAGGAACTTATCTATCAATTATGTGGGCTCAAACTCCATTATGGTATTTACACAGCAACAACTCTCCTGCTTTGAAAAGATATGCTCTCTCCCCTCTGTTTCTTTACTCTTAAAAAAATACTTGTACACATAGGGTCCATAACTAGCATTGGTGCATGATAGGGGGCTAAGAGGAAGGAAAGGATGCCACCCCTAGTATAGCAACCTGAATATACATACCTATCACAGGATACACATGCACACAATGATGCCTTTCCTTTAAACTAAAACTCTTACTTTAAAATTGAGATTCTTGTCCTGATGGTATGACTTACACATAAAATTTTAAAATATTTTTATTCTGTTTCTGTATGTATCAAGTCAGAAGGGAAAAAGCAAGCATGGTTTCTCTCAACTGAGCTTCCACGTTTAAATATTAACAATTGAAAATAATTTAAATATTAACAATAGAAAATTACCTATATATTTAATGGTAGGAAAAATTACTGTTTTAGAAAGAACATTATGCAAAGCTATTATTATAAATGCTGGTATTCAGACCTGAAACTATCATTGTAATTTTACCAGTATAATTCAATATAATTCAAGTTAAATAACTAAATTTTACTTCAATTCAGTTCAATTTACTGAAGGACACATAATTTGTATTTAAATTTAGAGTATATAAAAAGACCCATGTGTTCCACTAAGCTGAAAATATTTAATTTCTCGCCCCTTAAAAAAAAAATTCCAATCCTAAGGATTTTATTCCCCATTTTATCACCTATTCCGATCCTACCCCCTTCCCACAGAGTGTGTGTTCATTAACTTTTTGTTTTTGTTTGATTCTAAAGCTAACCCAAGAATCCTATCATTTGAGAATCAAAGGAGAGAATAAATATTTACCAAAGTTGTTCTTTCAAGCAGGAACTGCACATTCACACTGTCAGGGAGATACTTACAGAATATTTAGAATTACTTGATGGAAAAGCCCAAATGTGGGTGGGTTAACACCACAAAAGTTTATTTTCTCTCTTATATATCAGTGTAATGGAAGCATGTCTTGTCTGCTATTCAGTGTTCCAGAGGCTCAGGTTTGCCCTCTCAAAAAGTTAAAACTGGAACTACTGTATGACCAGCAACTCCATATTTTGGATAGTTTTTGGAAGAATATGAGAACACTAATTTGAAAAGAAGAAAGGCACCTCTCTGCTTATTACAGCACTATTCACAAGAGTCAGTGTACAGAAACAACCTCAATTCTCATCAATAGTTATTCTTTCCACAATGGAAAATTATTTAGTAATAAAAAGGGATGATATCTTGCCATTTTGACAACATGGATGGGCCAAAAGAATATTAAATCTCTAGGACAAGAAAAGAAAATTCTGTATGATTTCACTCATAAATGAATGATAAAGAAAATAAGCAAATGGAAAAATAAACCCTAGATTCTGACAATAGAACCACACAGAAGAAGGGGCCTAGGGGTGGGTAGAATGGGTAGAGGAGGTTTACAGGATGCACTCCACCTTCGTTCCATGGAGACATGATGTGGTGTGTTATATAGTATCTAGGAGTGGAACTTGCTTCCTCAAACTTAAATGATGCTGTGACCCAACATTATTTAAAAAAAAAAAAAAGTAGTCACACATTAACTGGAAGAAAGGTGTTTGGCATTTTGTGAGTTGGATGAAAGTCATGCTTTGTCCATGTTTAGAGATGATTAATCTTTCAAATTTACTTTTCTGTCTTGACCTATCACAGTCCCAGAGTGGCCTTGCTTTGTACTATGAAATCATTAATGCCAACCAGGAGAACACCAGGACAACCTTCCCCCCACCCCCATCATACCCCTTTTCAAAACTTAGACCTGGTTGGTGTTGCTCTTTCTGGGACACACAGACTTCTACCCCCATCTCTAGCACCTTTGCAACTGCCATCAGTCTCTGCTAGTCTAGCACTCTTTTTTGGATGTTCATATTCCAGGTTCTCTTTATTACATCAAAGCTGATTTCAATAACAGCTCCTTTATCCCATAATGCAGAGAATTTCTGCTCTCTAATTAAGCACTAACTGTGATAGTGGGCCTTGAGTAAGGAAGATGAATGGACAGCAACTTGACTTGCCAATAGATCTTTGATGCCTATCCATCCCAAACACTGAGCATATGGTCCTCAACTATTGTGAACAGTGGAGACCATCTCCTTAAAAGACTAAGCAATGGTGGACTGGGGGGTTTCAGACAGGACTGGAGGCAAGACAGGTTTTAAAACCAGGAGAACAATTGTTAAATAACAGCCTGGATGCTAAGTCAGCAAGCTCTGTTTCCTGCCTGCCCTCCAAGCTCTGAGGTAGCATGAAGGGCACACTCTGGGATGAGGAGCAGGCATTGTGAATGGACTGAGACCTGAGGGAGTATGCGCAGTAGGGTGAGTGCATGAAGCATCACAAATGAATCAAAGCACCTCATCAGCTTGATGAACTGACCCTACTCAGTGAGCACTCATTTCCTTTATTCCTGGTAATATATTTTTTTTTAATCTAAAACCTTCTTTGTTAGGATCAGCAGACATTCCAGCTATCTTTAGTCATGTTAGCATGGTATATCTTTTTTCTTTTGTAGTCTTTTGATTTATTTGATTTATTTATGTGCAGCCTAATTCATTTTTTTTAATTTACTGTAGGTAGTATATAGTTGGATCTTTTTCATTCAATCTGACATTTCCCAATTTGAGTGAATCAAAGGCTTATATTTAATGTGATAATTGATAGCGTTAAGTTGGCATCTGTCACCTTACTATTTGTTTTATATTGTCCCATCTTTTCTTTTCTCCTTGATGGTCTTCTTTGTTTTGTTATCTTTATGGTATTGATTAGATATCACAAACACACTTCAGGTTGTATTTTATCTAAAAACTCTCAAGAGCATACATCCTCACAATCTTTGTTTCTTTGTTGATATACTCTAATTTTGCCTATGTAGTAAACTCTATGCTATATTTTTATTTAGAACAATTCACTACCATTTAAAGAGATGCAAATTTTAAATGGTTTGCATATTTAAACACATGGTTACCATTTGCGCTGATCTTCATTCCCTAAGTGGACCCGTCCTGGTTTCTTTTTTTTTTTTTTTTTTTTTTGGCCAGCATTTCCAGTAATGTTTCTTAAAGACAACTGAGTCAGGGTTCCACCTGTCTTGGGAGGAATTCAATAAAAACTCTCTCAGCTTCTCTGTAAGTATGACCAGGCCAGAGGGACACTGTTCACTTGTCACGTGGGCTTATTTGTGTCTGCCTTTTTCATCATGAATAGAATTGGATGACTAATTGTCTTTAATGCTTTCCATAAAGTATTTTACATGTTGAAAAATCAGAGAAAATGCTTTCCTAAAACATTTGAACTATAAATATACGCAGAACTTTGAAAATTACCCATCTTGTTTTCATGTAGCGGCTTGAAATGTGAAATGAAGCAAGCCAGATGGACACATCGCCTGAGCAACGCAGGAAGCTGCTTTTCCCCACTTGGCTCCAAATCCTCTGCCTGGAAACCCTTCTCAAGTCCATCTGTCTCAACTCATTCCTTCACATTTTTCTTCTCTGTACTGTTCCTGCCTCGGGGTGTGTGTGTGTGTGTGTGTGTGTGTGTGTGTGTGTGTGTGTGTGTGTGTGTGTGTGTGTGTGAAAGAGTGTGAATGCGAGCCCTGCATTCACAAGATTGCTGCCTTTTGCTGCACCCTTTTCCTCCTCAACCCTGATCCCTAGGACGTAGTGTATGTACTACCTTGATCCAATTACATTGATCTTAACTTCCAGATGTGATTCCTCACCTGCCATTTAACAGTTTTGGAATATCACATAAAATACAATAATGTTCTCAACTTCTGGATAAAATTAAATTGTTCAATTTTTTTCATAAGATTTCTGTAAAAAATAAATAATTGTATCTCCAAAGTGAGTGTTATATATGCATAGTTCTGTTGATTGACATTTCTATATACTTCTTGTAAATAAACAGGAGATACACCTGTGTGTATTTATGTATATATGGAGAGAGACACACACAGAGAGACACAGAGCTTACACATGATAGAAACATATTAACTTTTTCTTTCCTTTTATATCCTGGACCACAATGCAAGACAAACAACAGTATAGTTGTCATCTGCGTCCAAACTTTCTCTGTTTTCTGTGGGGACATTCTCAACCTACAGCATTAATTTAGGATCAGGATGGTCATCTGCCTTACTGAATGTCCCTAAATGAGCTCTCTGAGTTTTTAGACAATCTTCACTGCCCTTGACCCTCCAACTCAGGAACCCTCAGCTCAGAACTGGAAGTGACCCAGTTCAGCTGGGCAGTCCCAGGCTTCTTCACATCCTGCTGGGAGCTCTCCTCAGAAGACAACCATTCTTGGCTATAGCCAGGGCTCCACTAAAGTCAGAATACCAAACATGCAAAGCCCCAGATCTCATTACCAGTCCTACTTCAGACAGGAGCTCTGAGGCCTGTAGTCTAGCCTCTTCACATGGTTCCTGCTGTACCATGAGCACCTCCTACCTGAAGGCAGCCGCATCATGCACTTCACTGTATAACTATGTTCACTGACTTCATCAACTAGTTTGTAATGAAGCACAGGTAATAAGGCAACTTGTGCAGTTGTATTTGTTTGCAGCTTTGAAATAACTGTTGACTGATCTGCCTGAATAAAATGAGGAAAACACTTTATGCTGAACTCTTCACACGTGGAGGTGATAAACATATGTTTCTAATTTGAGCTCAGAGAAAAGCAAAAGCACACAAGTTTGGGAAATCTTCATTCTTGGACAGCCACTCCCTGGCTACTCCAGCTCCAAAATGAGCATACAGTTCAGGAAATGAAGAAACTCACTTCCTTGTGTGGAAAGTAAGCTTCTAGACTCAGAGTTTCATGCTGCTCATCTTTCTAAGAGTGTCTGAGCATTTTCCCACTATGAAGTAGAGGTTACTCGTCCAGGCAGGGGGGAGTGTAGGTAGAGCACAACGGGCTCCCTTGTTTCCCATGCCTCTGCAGGTAGAGTGAGTGGGAGGAGACTGTCAGACCTTCTGTACCTACGCACCTGGTGGGACAGGTGATGTCTTTGATTCAGGCAGGTGTGAGGTGTGGTGCCCCTGAGGAAGTGTTGACTGGAAGTAGAGAGGCATGTGGCGGCCATGGTACTTGTTTTTGTGTGGTCAGATTATGGGGCACATTTCACTTTTGTCATATATTATTGCTAAGCCTTTCCATGATACTTACTGTTTGGTAGGCCTAAAGATTGCCCTTGCATCTTGACACATAAAATCGATAATGTTGTTTTCTCCTATGATCTAAAAACATCTTTCAAAATCTAGAAGAGAGCCTCAACATGGAGGAAAGAGACCTGGATGAGGAGTATGACCTGGACATTACACCCCAACTCAACATGGGAATCAGAGGAAGTACCTGTTTCCCCATCTTTAAGCAAGCTATTTGGAAGGGATGATCTGCAGGAGTCACCCAGTCCCCGAGGCCCAGGGGGTCATGCAGGTGACAGTTGATTGTCCCTTCCAGATAGAAACTGGTGCACTCCCAGCAGGTAGCAGATCTCAATTCACTGCGGCTACATCCCCAGGGTAATCCATGCCCTCCACCAGAGGCTGGCTCTGATCCTGTGAATGTTTCCCTCTAGAGGCTGCTACAATTGAAAGAACTTTTTAAATCTCAGGAGCTTTATTTTAAAAATCTGATTGATTTCACTTTAATTACAGTTTAAATGAACTCTATGATTGAAAAGTAAATTACATTTAATAGGAACTAAACATTTGTAACAGCACTCTGATATGTAGGTGGTATTGAACAAGCTCAGCATGAGGGTCGGGTGTTTCTCAATTTACTTGGAAGACACTAATTCCATTGCATAAGCACCATCCCATTTGTCCAGCGTAATTGTGACTGAC
>PVHY01004727.1:0-20084 GCA_004024945.1 Uropsilus gracilis
AATTAGATTAGTTTTTGTGGTTTCCTCCTCACTTGTTATTTACTGGTCGATGAACCAAACACCCTAATCTTTTGTATTCTGTGATTGATCTCCCCACTGAAGGGGTCCCCTCTGAACCTAACACTCCTACATCTACTGTACTGCTGATTATCTTCCAAGGTCTACATTTTTCAAATGTCAAGCTAGTTTAGACCTAATACCAACCTTTGCAACAGCCTCATTAAACTCAGCTCAAAATCCAAAAAAAAAAAAAAAAAAAAAAAAAAAAAAAAAAAAAAAAAAAAAAAAACACCTTCTTTTCATGCAGTAATATTCCATTACCACATGTCCTTTCATTTATATTTGATAGGTCTATCTTATTTATTTTATAACTAGATTTAATGTTGGATTATTACCAATTGTCATTCATTTTACAGTAAGCGTAAAAGACATATTTTATTCAAACCAATACTGCCTTTTCCTGGAGCACAATACATAATGGTGTTTTTTGATCAAGGCAGAGCAATAAGTTACATACTTTGGTTAACACTCTACCCTGCATTTCTTAAAAAATACATTTTGTTTTCTTATATTTCAAGTCAGCTATAATTACTGTGACCATTATAACCCTTGAGAGAAAAATGCCTTGTATAAAAATTTCTAAACTGGAATTCAAGGAGCTGTTATAAATGAAATAAGTCAGTAGAAACACAAATACCAGATGGTGTCACTCATATGTGGAACATAGGAAAAATAATGGAATAGACTAAGCAAAACCAAAATAAACATTAGAAACCTGCAAAATTGGGCAAAGGGGGCAAGGAACTCACTAGACTATGGTAGAGGATTGTTGGTGTTTCTGTTCAGGGCATGGTTTGATATATCTGAAAGGTGTGAACCTAGACCCCTAAATCATGTAAATCATCATTACCTCAATAAATATAATACATTACATTAATATATGCATATTAAAAATAAATTAGTTATAAAGAGGTGACGTCTTACTGATATAAGAGGGAATTTGCAGGGGGTTGTATTCAAATATCTAAATTTCCTAGGTTACACATCACTGCCATAATTACATGCAGTTCTGAAAAGAGCATTTTAACTTTGATTTAATAGCTAGAGTGCTTACCCTTTTTGCACTATAGTAATCTATAGTATACCTGAGGAGAAAGTCAGATAGTAGAGAGAAATTTCTAGTGGTGATGGTTGTATTTATTATTTCAGCATTCTTCTTATTGATAGATTACAAATTCTACATGTAAAACTGAGTAAACAAGGTTGAAATGAGAAAAGAAAGAGACATGTTAGATTTGGGGGGAGAATTACATGGCTGTATTTTTCAATTAGAAACATCTACTACCTAAATTGGACATTTTTCAAAACTTTTACTTTTTCAGTGGTGAATCATTTTTTCTTTCCAATCCATGCCAACATACTGTAGCTTTACTTGTCTACCTAAACACACCTAAGCACAACAAAGTACATTTGTAGTGTCTTTATTTCAGTTTTTTTAAGGTCCAAATTGCTATTTCTGTATCAGTAGTATCAGATGTCAGTTCTCTTTGTAAATCTGTGATGCTATAGGCAATAGACCCTCAGAGTTTCTTATTCACCCATCAACCTACCCATCCATCCATCCATCCATCCATCCATCCATCCATCCATCCATCCATTCATCCATCCATCCTTCCATCCATCCTTCTCCCCATCTATTTATTGTTTTCAACACATGCCATGGATCAGGCACTATGTGGAGAATACAAAGAGAATTGAAGCAAGAGCTTTTTTTATAATTCCTTTGTGAAGATGTTAAGGTATGTTCAGTAGTAGCAATTTGATATCTATCTTCTAAGATGTCCAAACTGTCAATCAACATCTTTTACAATATTTCTTCATCTGATATTTTCCTCTCTCAGAGGATGGATAGCAAGCATCAAAACTAAATAATAGATGCATTTCTTCAATAAACTTTTTAATGATTCCAGTGTGGGTATTCAGTGTGAATTTAACTGAGACAAGACATCTTTTTACTGTTTAGATCTATAAAAATGCCTTCAACAACCTCAAAAAATATGTTTTTATTTCCATAGGAAATCAATTTTCCTACCTCTTAGGATTTTTTCTATTATCTTACCATTATGCTCTCTTTCATATGACTTTTTAGAACTATACCAAAGTTTGAGATGCCATAAATAAAATTTCATTTTTTAACATTCAGAAAAAGGAAAAACCCAGTGAGAAAGATAGACAGAGAGAGAGGGAGGGAGAGAGACAGAGAGAGAGAGAAAGAGAGAGAGAGAGAGCTGTGTTCACTGCAGCATCTAACGTGCTAGTGACACTAAATGGACAACTACAGGACTATTTTAAATTTAACTTTGTAGACCCTCTAATTCAGAAGTTTGTTTTCTTTCATCTTCCTTCAGAATTATACCATGCTTAGGCTAGTAGTTCTGTCAATGTGTCCATGTAAGAGAGAGTTGATGCAATAAATTAAACATACTTGCTGAGAAGCTCAAAGCCTGGTTTCAAAGCAGTTAGCATTTAAAACAGCATTAGAATATAGGTCAATCTTATGATTTTAACAAACATTTTTAAATTAAGGTATAAATATGCAACTAAAATACACAGGCCCTAAGTGTACATCTCAATATATTTTGATAAATACTTATACCCCAATTCCCATTATCCTAAAAGGTCCCTCACATATTCTACTTGTCTATTTTCCTCTGCTCACTAGAGATAATTGTTGTTCTGATTTTTACATATTAAGTTAGTTTTGCCTTCTTTTGGACTTTATAAAAATAGATTGAACAGTAAGTCTTTTGATCTGACTTTTTTTGTTGAATATCATTCATTTTGTTGTATGTATCAGTTGTTCATTGCCTATCAATACATAGTATTCCATTATATAAATACACCACAGTTTAGTTATTTGTATGCCAGTCAGCTGACATTTGGTTTGTTTCCAATTATTTCTCTATTATGAAACTCTACAATGAAGACTGTACCCATATCTTATTGGATATATGACATGCTTAATTTTAAATTGAAGTATGATGATAGAACATTGATACTTGATCTTTAATTAAGTGGCTACCTTGAGTAGAATCAGAGTATCAAGGAGATGAACAAGGACTCCTTCAATGCACCTAAGAGGGTCTATAACCAGGGGAAATATCACAGCACACCACAGGTTCCTCACCACAATGCTCTCAAACCAGCTCCCAGCAATTCAGCCTAATTGTGTTGGGAGCTGTCCTAAAAGTAAACAGACATCATAAAGATATAGTTAGTACCAAACATACTTGGGTTAAGTTCTGGCTCAGTGACTTTAGATAAATTAATAGGCCACCCTGAGCCTCTGTTGTCACCTACAAAACAAATTTCCATCTTGACAAAGAATGAAATAAGATGTAATCGTTCATAACAAATTCAATTTACTTAAAATATAGTTTGTTCATTTATATACATATAAATACATTTATGTACATATAAAATTACAGTTTATTCTCTGATAGAGGTGAGTCTTCCCATTTTGAAGAAGAGAGTGACTAGAATGCTATAAACATGTGCTATTAACTATCAAAAATTCGAAGGAACTCCTAGAAGACTGAAGGCAGATAGTAGCAATTGAATAGGGAGCAAGAGTTAATAAAACTTCATTAGAGGGAAGTTCTGAAGAAGCTCTGAATTCAAAATCAAGACCTGGAAAGAAAAGGTGTGGGTCATGATATAATCAATGACCCTACTTTAAAGAAGAGTTTTCAGGATCACCTGTCCTGCTCTTCCCCATGGATTCACATGTAGGACATATGCAGTGCTATACTAGTTTGAGTACTATTTGTAAGTGGAGGAGGAAATCAAACATGGGGCAAGTTGAGCTGAGATACTTGCAGCAGAAGTCTTGGCTGATGGAGAGCTCTAAAGTTGTGATGGTTATTCAAGTTGCTCAGAATGAAAGTAAGAGTGCTGAGTTATTGTCCTCTTTGCTCTTGGTTGACAAGTCTATTATAGGCTTAATTTTTGGATGAGATAATTTTCCTTCACCTGAAGGCAATTTCTGAAGGCAATATCCCCAGTAGTCAGGTGAATGAAACCATCAGTCTTCAAGGAAGATAATTAGCCCAGAAAGAAATCTGGAAATACAGGAAATAATAAAGAACAATGAAAAGGGTAAATATGTGAATAAATTTTAATATTGACTATAAATAATAATAGCAATATCTAATAGAGGTCTATATATAAGTTAAAATGCATAATGGAAATAACACAAAAGATAGACAAGAAGTCAATAGATTTGAAGTATTTCCGGATCCTAGTATTATCTAGGAAGGTGAAAAGCTGCAAAATTTTATGCATTTTAATTTGATGACTGCTTAGTAGATATTAAAATATACATGACTATGAAACTTATGTATGAGAAAAATAGGATCATAAAAATATTTGGTTGACCCAGAAGAGGCAGGAAAAGAGAGAAAAGAAGACCAGACAAGTGGGGCAAATAGAAAACAGTAAAATATTTGCTCTAAACCAAATACGTCAATAATTATACTTATTGACTCAATAATTAAACATCTAAGATTTCAGATCGAATAAGGAATTATATCAATCTCCAATTTTAGTATATGTGATACTGAACCAAACATAGAATTATCTCAACCTCTAAATTAAATCACTATCAATTGTCTGTTTTTCTGAAATAAACTTCCCTTAGGTGTTGTAAAATGTTCATCACAAATGTTCTCTATCTTTGAAATAGGTTTTAAATGTGTAATTGTTAATGAAATGAGATTTAACATAGTTCATCTTTGAGAATGACTTCTCACATGAACAGGTCTTATCAAATCCTGATAGCAATCTATAAATGTGTAATTTGAGTTGAGCGTATTCATGAATGATAGTCACCACTTCTAAAGCATTCATAGAATTTTATTAGACTTTGTCTCCTGATATTTGCCTTCTATCATCTCACGTATTTGTAGTTTAAACACTTGTCAATTGAGGATTTCGTGGAAGAAGCTCCTATCCTCAAATGCTTCCATTAAGTTAGATGAATTTTTGATTTTTATTAAATGAATTTTGAAATATGAAAATTTCTGTTATCATTGCAGTGAGATTTGGAAAACATTGTGGGACTATTTTTCAAATTTGGAAAATATATCTGCTACAAATCTGTGTAGGATGGCGATCTCACTTCATATTTAACCTTGGACAGTATGGGAAATATGTGAAGTGTTTCAGGTGTAACCAAGAATCTCTGTTCCCTAATAAGTTATATTTTTATGTATTTAGGTAGCAAATTCTATTAATCACAATCATGTAGGAAATAAAGTAAAACAATACTAGTCTCAAAGTGAACTAATTTTTGTATTTAATTATTTTATTTGCCACACAATTTATTGAGTGACTCTATGAAATGAGTCATGAAATGACTCTATGGATTTCCACACAATGTTTACCAGTTATATTTCATAGTTCTGTAGCCTTTTGAGTGTAGTATCTTTTCCTTTGTTCTCTAGAATCCATGTCCTTTCTTTTTAGCTTCCATTAGCTATTAGTTTGAGAATCTAATACAGAATTTGGAAATCAAAATTGAACAGAAAATATTACTCTCACTCAAAATGAAACAGGGTAAAATGAAGACTTTCTGACTTAACTGGATAGTGCTATCTGCCTGCTTCTCTCTTAGAAGCAGGCTACAAGCAGTTCCTTTGCAATTACCTTTAACCTTAACTGGATACTCTTATTTGCCTGCTACTCTTTACGAAGCAGGCTACACACTCTTTATTAGCATTTTTACTGATCACCTTTACCATTGATATGCAAACATCAGCTACCAGCTTCTCTCTGCTTTCAGCTCCAAAAACTGCAGAACAGAAAAACTTTAAAACACAGTTTAAACTTTCCACTCGTGGGTTCTTACCACCATCCCCAGCCTTCTCAACCAAAATACCAAACCAATGTTAAGACTATCAGTGCAGTGCAGACTAATTTATTTCTAACAAAGTGATTTCTAGTTATCCTAATAATTACAAAAGAAACATGTAAAACTCAGAATACAACATTGTCCAAAACCTTTCTCAGTATTGTCCAAAGTCCTTTCCCAGATTGCCCCAAATATCCTCAGTCTCTCAGTCCTGATCATCTCACCAATGTCCAGACAGAGTCCATCTCCAGACGCTTGAAGACTTGTTCCTTTGACTGCTCCTCCTTGTCTTCCATGCTGTCTTCTCCTTGTCACCTTCAGGTAGCAGGAACTCTACGGTGCCAAACCAGCAAAGTTCACTTTCTTCTCAGGCCTAACTTTTGCACGGCCTCTTTCAGACACAAATCAAACTCAGCAAAGCAAACTCCAACACGGAGTTTAAATCTGCAAACTCCTTAACTGCTTTCAGCACACATGCTGCCAGCCTGGGCCAGCCGAGGGTTGAAGGCCCTCGGTGGCCACATGGCCAAGCTCACATGGCTCACATCTTTACAAGATGGCCGATTCCCATCTCTCCTCCACTGAACCTCTCTATCCAGTCTCCATATTCGAATCTGCATCGAATCCTTCTCTTTGTTTGCACACCCTTTATATACCCTGATTTCCCGCCTTCCAGGAAATGTTTCACCTTGACTATTTCACCTCTTTCTTCCCCCTGCATTCCCCTGAAGGGAAATTCCAGCTAAGGTCATTCACCCATTTTAACATTACCTGTCCTTGAAATCTGCAATCTTAAACAGGAGGGGGGGGGGCACACCCTATCAAAAATATTGTGTCACCAATTTTTACTACATTGTTAACTTTAAATAATGTTGCAAGAATAAATAGTGAATTTAGAAGCTACTGTCATAACTATTACATCTTTTATTAGGATTAAAATTAGTTATAGCTTCTCTTAACCTTAGTTTCTCATTCTTAATATGGGGGTATGATACCTTTTTAAAGTCCTACAAAAAGTAAGATAGTATATATAATTTGTCTACTATTGTAACTTTTCAATATATTTCACTTCTTGGGTCTTAGACTACTTAAATATAGCATTAAACATCACTTATAATTTATGCAGAATATTTTCCTCTTATTTGGTAACACATCAAAGAATTTATTGTCCATATGTCTGTGCATTTTCATTGCACTTAGGAAAATACAACAATATGGTATTCTGAATTAAATGTGTATGAATTTAATATGTCCTTTGTGTGTATATATACATATATAAACATGCATATTTTGTATATGTATGTATAATACCCATGTGTACATATATCTAAATATAATGTGTTCATATATAAACTCTTCTACTGTTTTATTACATCTATAAATATGCTTCTTTTTAACTAATTAAACATTTTAGTGAGAAAATTAGGGAGGAAAAATGAAAAAAATATCAGCCACCATTCCTTGAGGTATATCATTCACAGACCATGAAAAAGAACAAAGCAGTTTGTGGAACACTGCAGTCTGAAACCAACCATTAGCAAACCAATGCCTTTCAAATCCAAAGGGTCACTTTGGGGTGGGGGGAACCACTATATTCTGATGTTTCCAAGGATCTCAAGAGCAACACTCCATGAAGCAGTGTTTTCTTTGGCGGCATCATATTAACTCATGAACCACAAAGTTTTGTGCTTAAAATGTGGTTGAAAATTTAAGCAGAAACCTGTAAATGAGTAGCTTAGTGTCTTAAAACCATATATTTAGCTGAATGAAGGTGTGGCCCCATGATGTTTCTCTTTAGATGGCCAAATTTTAAAAAGGAAAAACTTGGGTCACTTTTTGACATTTCTTGCAAGTATATTGATGATTCTTTCCTCTTATTTCCTTCTCCCCCTCCCCCAAGTATTATTTTCATAGCTTGGAGAAATAGGAGTCATCTTTTATATTTTCCACATTTGAATGGGAAAACTGTGGTGGTTGTTTTAATAACTCAGAGTATTTGCATGTTTCCACCCTGGAGCTATTCTAAAGAGAAACCACAATTCCAGAAATAAGTAAGGCAAACAAAAAAAAATAAACTAATGTGATGCCTTTCAGATTACAGGTAGTAAGGTTACTAGTAAAACAGTGTTTGGGTCTGTAGTATATTTTCCCCTGCATTTAAAATGTAAATACAATTAGGTGTTTCTTCTCAGTTTAATTTTGGTATCCTCTGAGTGTCAATGGTAGGTCAGAAAGAAAGACTGAAGGAAGACCCTTTGAGTGCTGGGAGATGTTTCCTGCTGCTCTGGTCTCTAGCCTGGAGTGTTTGTTGGCTTCTTCCCTTCTTCTGAATCTTGGTGGAAATGAAGGCAGGGTTTCTTTTATTTAGGCTTCCTCCTCTTTTGTTTCTTACCCTTTCCGAGTGCTCTTACTCTTTCTGAAGTTCTAGAACTTCTTGTTATTATCATCTTTCTAAAGACTTAGAAAGAATGAGTCATTTATTCATTTGCTTTTTCATTTAACAAGTCTTTACCATACAATAGTATCACAAACCTCCACTTATGAATATGGGTACATAATTTTAGGTTAGACATTCCAGGGCATAAAAAGAAATGATGGATATAATCTAGAATTTGAAATCTACTGAGAAAATACAAAATAGACAACTTCAAAAAATTACATCATAATATACATGCATGAGTTAGCTGAGAAAGTGGTGGTTAATAGACACCATGTTCATATCACCAATAATGCTATTGGACATGGTCAATGTGACAGGGACAGAAATCAGTGTCTGGAAGGGTAGATTCATATTTTGTGAGGAAGCCTATGCTTTCAGGGAATAAAATCCTCCCAAGTACCTCACAAAAAAGAGCTTGTAGAGCAACACAGAGAAATGATTTTCAGAGGCAGATATACCATCTCTAGCTTTATATTTCTTTTCAAATAATTCCTCCTCTTTTCTCTGTTTTGTTCTCCTCTCTGCAAATCAGCTTTCTCTACAAAACTCTCGACTTCTGTTCTTTCCCAGTTTCAGTTCTATTACTCACTATCTTCACTTGCCAAGAATACAACTCTAGTTCCAATACTGGTATATCATTCACAGACCATGAAAAAGAACAAAGCAGTTTGTGGAACACTGCAGCCTGAAACCAACATTGACTCGAGAGCTGTAATGGCACCAAACTATGCTTTTCTGTTATCTTTTCCAGAACAGTAAACTTGGATCTAGAACTGGTAGAATGTGGCATGAATATAGTGAAATCAAGTGGAAGCCAGATCATTACAAGTATGGCAAAAATGAGTTTCAAATAAAGAAATCATAATTATTAGAAAACTCAAGATAACAACAACAACAACAGACTTGTTTCTAAAGATAATACTTATTCCAGGGACCTAGATTGGAGATTTTGGATGAATATTAGGTATTTAGTGTTCTATCTGCATTAAATTCCACCTTTAATTAGCTTACACGTGATGCTTTTTTCTTGCTGTAAGAGTTCCTATAGTTAAGTTCAAATGTACAAAAAAAAAATTTCCAGAAGGAAATCATTTTATTTTTGAGACAATGGGGAAGAGTGGGAGCAGGAAGTGTCTTGATGGCAATTTAACCTTCTGTAGGAGTAGTAAGTGGCTTTATTTTAAGTTGGTGGAAGGGAACAATATGCAATTGACTTGGAGGTGAGTCGCACTGAAGATACTATTCTGACAGGCAATTATCTTCTTTGTCTGGTTTTGGTATAAAAGGTGAACTAAGGATGTTGAAATTTAATCTAGAAGATAGAAAGAGTTTGTAAAAACAAACAAATAAAAAACCATAGAGGAGAGCAGTTTGATGATCTGCCAGGCCTGCAGGCTCTGCAGTTTCCTGGGGACAGGAAAGCATAGCCACATGCTCCTCTGGGCCTTGCCCCTGGGCAGGTTTGAGCTGGTGTGCCGGTGGTAGCAAGGACAACTACCCTCTATTTCAATCTCACTCGAGTCACTCCTTATCAAGAATAAGAAGAGCACAAATAATCCATCTATTGACACAGAATGGGTGAGGGAACAGATAAAGATTCTCAATACACATACATTTCTTGGGTAGGACACGAAGAACACAGAGAAAGTCACTGCATACAGAACTGGGAGACCACCTAGGGTGATGACTTATGAAAGAAGCATACCTGCAACCTCACCTGGGGACTGGAAGCCAAAATCTCAGTTCATCGATGCCTTCTAAGAGAGCAAGGCACCCCTCCCCATTCCACACGAGAGGAAGGCCACAGAGACATGGCATCAGTCCCGTAGCAAAGCTGCAAACTGAGGGAGAGGAGATGAGCCGGACAGGCCATCTGCAATGCCTGTCCCCATCAAAGAACTTCTCTACAGACAATGGTTGGGAGCGAGGCTTCCTAAACCAGAGACCAGAACTATAAGGCTAAGGAGCAGCAAAATCCTCAGAGATCAGATTGGAGAAAACAGCCAGCTATGAGGTGGTATTGATAGACTCTAAATGAGCAGACTGACTACCTGTCACAAAATTAAGACTGAAAAACTAAGCAGCATGGTTTACCATATCCCAGGAGTACAGATTCTCACCCAGGAAGACACAGCCACAGAAAAGGAATAGACTAATGGGCTAAACATAGAACAAAAAACAGCAAGGAGAGAGGAGTCTGAGTGACCGGATGCAGGGTCAGGGGAAAGACAGAAGCATACCCAGGGGTACCAACAGTCATACAAAGATGACTAATGTTGTAAGAAATCTAAAAAAAAAAAAAAAAAAAAAAAAAAAAAAAAAAAAAAAAAAAAAAAAAAAAAAAAAAAAAAAAAAAAAAAAAAAAAAAAAAAAAAAAAAAAAAAAAAAAAAAATTAACAAAAATAAATAAATACATAAATAAATAAAAGTATAAATTCTGTTCTGATGTAGGATAGTTAAGGAATTTATGTATGGAGATGGATGATGCTTATTTTTAGCAAAAATTCCTGTGGATGCTATGTGAAGTGTAATTTACTAATCATCTTGAGCAAGCATCAGTGACTGTAATGTAAGTACTGTCTCATTCCCAAGCACACACATACACTCACCTCTGAAGTCTGTTCTTGTATAGGTCTTTCTGGCTATCTAATCACCAGGAGTGCCAGGAGGTAAGGTTGGAACAATAAGACCCAAGAGTCAAGGGAATTACTTCTGAGTTCAGGACAATTGTACTGAAGGATGAATTTTCATGGTAATATTTGTTAGGAATTTATACCCCAAAAGTACAAAGTAGACTTCAGTATTACAGACCTGTCACCTGAATATGTTAACGTATGATTATGTCTTTAATAACTCAGTGTTAAGGTGAGTTTATCTTTAGAAGGTAAGGTAATATCTTTGGAAAATTCAAGAACTGGATTTAATAATTCTAATTCTAGAATTAGAATTAATTAAAAAATTCTAATTCTAGAGTTAGAATCAAAAAATTCTAGTTCTAGTTCTAAAGTTAGAATTAAAAAATTCTAGTTCTAGAGTTAGAATTTAAAAATTCTAATTCTAGAGTTAGAATTAAGATATTAGAATTAAAAAATTCTATATGTAGGCAGTAGACTTTGGTCTTTTCTTCCAAAAGTTATTTGTTATACACAAAAACAACTTTATATTAATCCATTATGTAGGTTGAATTATAAGTGCTGGTTAATTACAGTTTGGTAGTTCTAGTTCTTCCTCTTCCTTCTCGCACACTCCTGCTCCTCCCACTCCTTGTATATATCCCTCATTTATAACAACTTTATACATATTCTTCTACTTCTTCACCATGCTAATAGAATCATATACAGAGATTTATTTATTTCACAGAGCACATGTTTTTCTTATAATTTTCTTTTACAAAAATGATTACAAAATGAACAACTATATAACCACACATCTTATCTATTTTACTCAATAATAAATAACTCATGGAAATTACTTCATGTCAAATGCTTAGCGCTAGTGTTTTCTTGTAAATATGTACTATCTGTTGTGAATGTGGCATAATTTATGCCACAGTTCATCAACTGATGAACATTTGCCGCATTTTCATTATTTATTTATTTATCTATTTATTTAATTTCTCTGCCACTATTAAGGAAACTATAGTGACTCCTTATACATGTCCCATTATATCACACTGACCCCTTCCTCACCTAAGTAGAATAAGTTAAGAACTAAAACTTAATGATAGTCTGCAGGATTGTCTTCATTATTTGGAAAATGCAAATATGAACCCTTACTTAACAGTCATGAAGAACTTTAAGACAGAGATAACAGAGCAATAAACCAAACCCTGAAATGTCTAAATTTCAGGTGACCTTCTAACAAGAGGATCTGTGTGACTGCTCAAGTCTAAAGCCCCTACTGATACGGAAGTGTAACTATCAACTTTGTTGTTAATGAAGCTGATGTAGAACTGTGAGATTTAGATGAACCTGCTAACTCAGACTTAGTCCGCTGGTATCTGATCACCACTATGCATTTTAATAATCAGTAGTGGAACTACTAAGTATATAAAATGCTAGCAGTTTACAAATATGATTGAATATAAGACTAAATAACAATACATCAAGATAATTAGTGTCAGAAGAGAAAATTCCAAATGTCATTGAGTCTTTTCCAACTTATTTTTTAATTTTCTACTTTCCCTTAACTTTTGCTAAGAGATTTGCTGCTGAGTCATGGATGGATGTGAGCTGTCTCCGAAGGTTACCTTGTCCTGCTCTGCACAGGCCATGAATAGCACTGGTCACGTGCACTTTCCCCACACCCAACTTGAGCTGGGCTCCAGACCCTGTATAAAGAGGCCACCCTTGTGATGAGAAGATGCCTGTCCTTCATGGCAATTTTGTTTTTGGCTTTTCTTCTGAGAAGACACAAGAGAAGGATACAATTACTGTCACCAATGATTTTTTTTTTTTTTTTAATGGTGTGGACACTCATGTTCTGGGTTGAGTTTTGAGGTCTGTGCTCTCGTAGCCACCCAATGGTTTTCTTTCTTTTTGTCTTTGTTGTCCTAGAGGGGAAAAAAATAACTAAAAATGTCAAAGTTATGACATCCAAAAATATGGAATGTTAGAAAAAATTAAACATTTCTGTGCTATACCAGTTGTATATAAAGCATTCTTGTTTCTCACATTGAACAGATTGTTGTGAATCAGTTCAGACACAGCCTTGACTGCATTCACAGAACCCAACCAGATATTTCAATATGATTAAATTTTGTACAAGTCAAGAAAAGAAGAATCAAGAATTTTATATCATATTTAGCCAATGGATGGGATTCCATTTACATATATTATGAGATGATGAAATGCAAATTTAATTTATTGCATAGCCACGGAATGAGGATTACAAAGTTTACCGAAAAAGTTGGATGTAGATAATTCAAGTCTGAGGGAATAAGTAATATACTCAACCTTTCCTTTTTTGTTTGGAGTCATTGGTAGAGCAACTATGAAAGCTTTCATAGTGTCCTGTTGCCTCCTCAAACAAGGATATAGTGGCATGCTAAGATGGTTGACATTACGAACAAGTCAGCCAACTGAGAAAGAAACCTGACAATATTGTCCAGCAGAAATCACTAATAGAAGAAGCATACTGTTTTCAAAATGAGAATGTTTTTTTAAACATGCAAAAATTTAATACTGAATAGAGAAATTGAAAAGCTAATTAATTGATACAATTGATGTTTTGAATTTCAGAATCAGGATATTTGTCATTTAAGTATAAAGTTTAAGGGACTGGTTTAGAATTTAAAAGTCAGCTTTATAGTTTAATATAAGGAACAAAGTTTTGGTTATTGATCAGGTGTAGCTTATGATTATTTTATATTTCATTCATTTCTATTCTTCATTGCTCCATTCACATTCAATATTTTATGTTCCATTCCTGCTACTTTACATTTAATTCCATGTTTTCACTGGCTTGAGATGATAATTAGATTATTGGTTTTCAGATTTTCTTGTTTTCTTTCATATATACTTATAAACTTATATATAACTTTATATGTAAATTTATACATAAATTTATTCCATATATACTTATAAATTTATATATAAATATATCAATATGCATAGCTTGAACTGTGTTTCAAGAATTCTGATAAGTTGTATTTTCATTATTTTTCAATTCATATTTTTTCTATGTTCACTATGTTTGTTTTTCTTTGATAGGTTATTTAGACTATTGCTTACATTTTAAATATAAGGTTGTTTTTAAGTTTTCTTTTCATTTTAATTTTGAACTAATTTTTATCAGAATTAAAAACCACACTTTTATGTTAATCTTTTGAAATTTGTTAATGATTGTTTTATGACACACATTTGATTAATTTTGATAAATGATCCATTTGCACTTGATAAGGTAATCTCTTCTCGAGTTAGTGGGTGCAATGTTTTATATATGTCAAAAAGGCCCGTTTGTAAAGCATACTACTCAGATATTTTAAATATTTACCATTTTGATCTATTTTCTCTATCAGTTACTGAGAGAATTGTAATAAAATCTCCTGATAAGAATATAAGTTCCCTTTTTCTAAGTTCTAATATATATTTATAATTTCATAATTTCATGTTAAAGTGTTAGGTTTATACAAAAATTGTTGCATCTTTTTCATAGGTTCATCTTAATTTTTTATAAAATCACCTTTCTATTTCTAATCATGATTTCTGTTTAAAGTGTATTCTTTTTAAAAAAATTTTTTAAAAATATTTATTAATTTTACATAATGGTTATCCCCTTGGGTATGCCCCCCACCCCCCTCCCAACTCTGGTCACTCCAACTCCTCTCTAGCTGCTGCTTAGCTGATTATGTTTTAGCCCAAAGTTCTCTTCCTTTCCTAGAGCATTTCCCCCCTCTGCCCCCCCAAGGCAAGGATCTCAGTTCCTGGGTCCCAATAGTTCGTGTTGTTTAGATTTCGATTCTTGGCTCTTGGCGTTGTGGTCTATTTTCTCTCCAACTCCTTTGGAACCGCTCAGTATTTCATCCTTCTTGTTGGTCGTCTCCTCCGTTCTGGTTTTAGTTCTATGTTGCTTCTTCTTTGCCATTTTGCTGGACTCTGGCTTAGAGAGTCGGTTTTCCAGTCCTTGTTAGTGAACAAGTTCCTTTTGGAGCGAGACATTAGTGCGTAGTTAATCCAGATTGTGTCCTCTACATTTGCCATTTGCGCTCCCCCTTGGGGCTCTGCCACGACTCTGTGGCCTTCCTCCCATCGTGGTACGGGAGGGTAACGTGATGTCATTACAGGTTTCTCTGCTCCCTGATTTTGGTTTCCGAGCCTTAGTGACCATATTAGTATTCTATTGATTATTAATGCTATATTGGCTTTCTTTATGGGGTAGTTTGGCATTGGTATATATTTTTCAGTCTTTACTCCACAAATTTATGCTTTAGATATACCTCTTATAGGTATAATATTTTTTTTTCATAATTTGGTGTTTTGGAGTCTATATTCCATTTTCTCTTCCCACCCATTTATATATACAGTTTTATAGTCTGCAATATTTTGTCTTTTCCCCCCTCGTCAAATAAAGTTTCTGCCCCTTGCTCGCTCTCTTCTTTTTCTGGAACCCCATATGATATGAGTGCTGTTCCTCTTGATACTGTACCATAAGTCTCTTATGCAGTATTCATATTTTCAAAGTCTCTTTTCTGTTTTGTTGGTCTTTTTGCTTGCTTTCCACGACCCTATCTTTCAACCCAGTCTCAGTGGCTCCTCAGTCTCTGTGAGTCTACTGAAAGCTATTCTCTTGTATTTTTTAGTTCAGCTATTACATTCCATATATATATATATATATATATATAAATATATATATATATATGACTTGTGTTTAGAGCTCTTTTCACAACTTCTCTATTCTTGTATTCTTGTACTTCTCATTTTGTTCACCCATTGCTCTCCTAATTTCAGTGAACATCATTAAGATGGTTGTTCTGTAGTCCTCTTCCACTTGCCTGGTAAGTTCTATTGTATTTAGTTGTTTTCCCCAGGGTTTTGTCTTAGAGATCCATTGATGAGGTAAATTCCTGTATATCTTCATTATGTTTGGTGATCTGTTTTTATTTCTATGAATTAGGCTAATTGCTAATTGCTCTGAAGGTCTCATGGTCGAATTAAGGTTGTAGCGTATGGGCTCAGAGCGTGCTGTGCCTTCTGCTGTTACATAGCTGGAAGCTCCATCACCTACTGAGAAAAACTGCAGTTCAGGAACCTGTAAAGGGTAATGGCCAGGAGTTCAGTCTACAGAATGGGGACTATGGAAGAGGAAAGCAAGGAGATGGTTGCTGTAAATTGCCGAATACACAAATGTCTTCAGGTGCATGTTTACTTGAGCTGCACAAGGAATCTGCACTCATTCTCAATTCATAGCAGAGTCTGCAGCAGGACTTTACTGCAGGCCTGCAGTGAAGTGCAACTGATCCACCAGTGCCACCGAAAATCTGATCTTGATGAGCTTCATATGCAGAGATTTCCCCCACAAAGGCTAATTTAAGGGCAGAGTAGCCAAGGCTTGGGCTGCAGGCATGTTCTGCAGGTAGTTGTCCTCTCTGTATGAAACAAACATCTTGACAGCTTACAGAGATCAGGAGAGAGGTGTCGGTAGAATCTATCAAGACCTTTAATTTTATGACCACTGGAAAGGTACATCACTTTCTACCCATACTCCCTAAGTACCTCCTTTGTCATTCCCTACATGCAGCCTGAATAGTTTTCAAAGTCAAACTCTGTTGGTTCCCACAGCTCCTCCAATAGCTCACACATGTTCCAATTTGTCCTCAAATTTATCTCAAGGTAACAAAGCTCTCCGTGATTGACTGCAGTGTTTCTATACATCCTTATGTTAAATCATATTCCTCTCAATTTTTACATTTCACCAACATCCTTCCCTTCTTAAAATGCACACAGCCCCTTGCCTCAGTGTCTTTGAGTCTTTCATTCTGGAATACCGTTCTTCACATCTTCTCTTTCCAATTTCTATTCATATTTTACTCACAGTTCCCTATCCTTACATGCTAACTAGTTAACTCCTCCTCTATCAGTCTAGAAGTAATATGTATCTCTTTTTCATGACAACTGAACTGTTTACTTATTTTGTCATCCTGTACTTCTCCCATTAGATTTTCAGTTCAAAAAGTTGTGGGAGCAAATCTGTACCCCCACTATATTCACAGTGACCCAGGCAGATAATTTACATTCAGTAATTAGTAAATCACGTTAGAAGTCTTCTAAAGTGAGTCTGTTATACTAGCTGTGCACTCATCCAGGTGCTCATCCAGGTACTATCACGCACATTTTTGACATTGTTGGCCCATTCAACTATCATAAACTGACAAGATATTATTATGATGCCCGACTTTCAATTGGGAAATAGACACGTCTCACACAACTGCAAAAGGTCCAGGAGCTGTGCTCACTGGCTTCCACTGCCTTGGAAGTTTGTTCCCTAATGAACAGACTGAAAGTGCTCACCTAAGATAGACAGCGACTGACACTAGGTTTCATAACAAATGATGGATTTAATCTATATTGTTCTAATTTTAAGATCAAAGAAAACTTGCAAACATTAAATTCTCTTTGAATGATAGACATTCAACATCTATTTAATGAGTGTGTATTGAGCACTGACAATGTACCAGAATTTGTGCTGGAAATTAGTAAATATAAAGAAAAATAAAAATGAGATGGTCTTTGCACTTGAAATGTTCCAGGTCTGTTAAGACAATGGATAGTGAAATAATTTCATTTGACAGTCTGATGAATGGTCTTATGGTAATGTCTACAAAGTACTAGAAAAAGAGAAAAAGAAGAGTCAACTTCAATGTTTTTTAGCAGGGGGTGGAAATAGTCAACAAAGTAATTTACTACCTTTTGGAGTCTCAGGTGAGACATGACTGCTATAGAAGTTTTCCTCTTTCTCTCCTCTGCATTTCCATAGCCCCATTGTATTTGTTAGGGCTGACAAAGCAAAAAGCCATAAACTAAGTGGTTTACACAACAGAAATTATCTTCTTAAAGTTCTGGAGGCTGAAAGTTCAAGATCAGGTCATCTTCAAGATCTGGCTCCTCTGAGGAATGTGGAAGTAAATCTGTTCTGTGTTCTCCCAGCTTCTGGTGGTTTGATGGCAATCTAACCCTTCAAACAATCAAAGCATCAGTCTACTTTACTCTCTTCACACCAGTCTTCAGTGACTGCATGATCTTAAGCATCAGTTCATCCTTTATACAGTCTTTCCATTTAACAAAAAAGTTTTAGGTGATATAACATGAACAGTATTAAAAATATCTGCACACAGTATCCTTCCATATAGGTATTTCCCCCAGAGATATTCTTGCTTAAATATGTGTAATGTTTACTAGCTTAAATATTGCACACCAAACACATTTTTAAAATGATAAAAGTCTTGCTATGCTCTGTACCCAATGCATGACTTCCCTCTGCTGGGAAATGACCAAACTACTATGCTTTGGCAGTAGATCACAGTGTTTATCCTCTGCTATCTATGAGCTTCTTCAGTTGATTTCAACCTTGATTCTCACATTGACACTCTTGCATTTTTTTATATAAATATGTTCTTTGCAAGGAATATTTTTATGTCTCTGTGTCATTTCTTCTTTTCAATTCATCTATATGACTCCAGCTCTGTTTCAGTGTATTTCTATTTCAAAAATCTATAAAAGGCAAAAGAGAGCTGCCCAGTGTTGATTCCGGCTCTGCAGAGCCTGGGCAGCCTGGGGGAGAGTGGCTTTTGAAGAATAGACCATGGTCTTCAGTCCATTCTCCACACACCGCACTGTTAGGCCTGGAATTGCCTTCTGCCAACTCCAGAACTGCCAGCTTTCAGATCCCAGACCCAGGACAGTCAGCACCAATCACAGCACCAATCTCCATGCCACCACTATGCCTTTACACATCCCTCCACTGCATGTTTGTGTCTCCCTTTCCTGGTCACCAGGTCTTGCTCAGATAAGAGGTCCACCCATAGAGCATGTTTTATTGCACCTGAAGTTCTTCAAAATCTGAGGTTTATTAATGTACAACATACAGGATATGAAGCATAGTTGGATGAGTTTTGACAAGTGTAACATTCCTGGAACTATCACTACAACTTAGATATAATATTTTCCTCACCTGGATATAATATAATATCATAAAGTATCTTTGATAGAGATCTCTTTCTCTCTCTCCAGGTATGCAGTAGGTAGTGAATAATTGATGAGTTATTTCTAGAGACCTAGTGCTTACAAACTGTTCTAACATCCAATAACTAGAACTCAGTTCATGCACCACCTTCACCACCACAATGAAAACAATCATTTGATCCAGAAAACAAAAAGAGAAATAATTGTTCTGATGAAATAATACCTTTTGTGGAATCATAAACTTCTGAAAAAATAGTGAAATCCGGAGGCATTTCAGATAACCCATGAGGGCCTTTCTATTTCATAATTCTGATTACAAACATTTTTCCTAAGCAACAATATTCATAAACAAATTAAATTTTTTTCTTAATTTCACATTTAGTTATAAGTCAGTCACTACCAAATTTTAATGGTTTGTGGCTCACAAAATTTCAATTGCAAATCAGATTTTTTAAAATAAGATATATTTTTATTGAATAAGTTTTGTTTACATTTGCCTTTTGAGTGTTCCTCCCCCCTCCCCCACCTCACCCCCTTGAACTCTCCATCTCTTCTTTCACTGCCATTTTTTGTTTAATTTTTAGTCCCTTGGTTTCTTCCTTCTCTTTCCTGTAGCAATGTCCTTTTGTCCGGTGTGGACGTGGTTTCCTGGGACACAGTAGCTTGTGCTTAGTTTTCCAAGTTTCTTTTTTGCTGCTGGCCACCAGTTCACTCATGATTGTGTTCTTTCAGTGTCTCCTCCTTCTTTCTAGTTAGCTGCTCCGAACCACCTTCTGTCATATTTTGCTCCTTCTTTGTTTTGTAGTTCTGGTTGCTGGCGTTGGGAGCGTTTCTCCTAGCCAAAGTTTGTGCACCATTTTTTTTGATCGAGATAGGCACTGGCAGATGGTTGGTCCGGTTCGTTGTGGGGCCATTGCCCGTCTCTGTGGCTTTCCTCACCCCTTAAAGTGGGAAGGTCCTTTGATCATGCTGAAGGCATCTCTGAACGGGAAATTCCATTCCCATCATTGTAGATCTCAATGGTTGTATTTCTGAGGTAGTTTTTCTCTATAAT
>PVHY01004727.1:20184-90900 GCA_004024945.1 Uropsilus gracilis
AACCCACACATCTGGCAGGGAGGCTCAGTGCCAGGTAGCATGGGCTGAACTGGGCATGTGGGCAGGGCTACCCACTGGGGGGCATCCCCAGCTGTTCCCTGCCACCCTGGCAGGCAGCAGGGTCCCCCTACCTTGTGCTCCCCAAACCCCTGGGAACTCAGTCCAGATTTTTTCTTATGTCAGCAAACAATGTTTTTATATATGCAGTGTGATAAAAGTGATTATTTAAAAATTATTCAAAAAGACTAATATTTGTTATTATCCTATATTCTTTTTTTTTTAGGAAGAACAGTATATCTTTTTTCTTATTTTCAACTGATTACACACACACACATATATATGCACATATATATATATATATAGTGGTGTTGTCTACCCTGATATTCTCCCATCACCTTATCACCCAGTGCAACTTTTTTATCTCTTGTGCCCTCTACCTTCCCCGATTTTACTCTCTTCCCCTTCCCTTGCTCCAGTAGTGAGAGAGCTGGGTCAGATGGTAGTTCTACTTTCAGTTGTTTGAGGGTCCTCCACACAGCCTTCCATAGTGGTTGGACCAGTTTACATTCCCAGCAGCAGTGTAAGAGAATTCCTTTTTCTCCGCATCCTTGCCAGCACTTGTTGCCTGCTGTTTTTGTATGGACCATTCTTACTGGTGTAAGATGGTATCTCAGTGTGGTTTTGTTTTGCATTTCCCTGATTATTAGTCATGTTGAGCATTTTTTCATATGCATTGATATACTTCCAGCTGTTTATGGTTTCCTTTTTTTTTTTTTTTTGAGATTAGGTCTCACTATTTTTTTTGTCTGTGGAACTGTAGGCTCTCGTTGCCCGGGTACCACCACAGACTCAAGCAATCCCCAGCCTCAGCTTCCCAGGTAGTTGGGATTACAGGCGCGTGCCACCACACCCAGCTATTTTTTTGGGACCAGGTCTTGCTACGGGCCCCAGGCGGGACTTGAACAGAAATCCCTAGCCCCAGCCGCTTCATAAGTTGAAGCTTACAGGCATGAGCCATCATGTCCGGCCCTCCTTCATTTTAAAAAAAAAAGCTGTAGATGTGTCCTGAAAGGGATTTCTGAAGTGTAAGTCTTACAGTGTTTTGCCCAAATTTCCCTCTATGTATTTTATGGTTTTTGGGTCTTACATACAAACCTTTTATCCATTTTGAGTTGATTTTTGTACATAGTGAGGGAGTTGTCCTATTATCCTAAATTCTTGACTCTGGTGTCTGGGAACAAAGTAGTGATGAATCAAAACAGCAATATGCAATAAATATTTCAGAGGGAAAATGATCAGAACATGGAATGCCAAATTGGAATATAGGAGATAAAATTTATGGAAGAACAAACTTATGGTTCTAACAATTTATATTTGAATAATTAGATCCATGAACAACCAGGTGTCAATTTCTACCTCAAATCATATACAGTGTTGTTGCCATTTTCTACCACTTCACTTTCTGTGTCTCACAATTCGCATTTCTTGTCTGTATATCTTGATTTAAGGGTACTTTCATGAGGTTCAGGACTCAGTATTTTTAAAAGATTCTCAAATCTACCACTCTACTAGTTTTGGACTCTTCATAAATCCTGCCCATTCATGAAACTTCCACCACCCCAATAGTGCACTTTCTTCTTTTCTTATATAAAATAAAGTTGCAGTGTATTTCCTGAACTTGAACTTGGAGGGTCATGGCTCAAGACAAAAAATACCTTCATTTTCCTGGTAGTCACAAACTTTTCTGACTAAGAAAAACGTATAATTTCCAACTCTTGAAACACCTGGAAATAAAGAGATGGTTATTATAATAATAAGCACCTGTAGACAGTATTTATTTCATTGAAAAAGTAATGGTTGAGAGGAAGAAACCAAGCTATAATAAAATTAATTATTGTTCTGCAAGTCATCCTAGAGGAGTTTCCAGTGACAAAGACTCATTGTCACTCTTCAGCTATGCACATGGCAGCTGTGTGCTAGCTGCTCTTTGACTGGCATCATGTGATAATCTGGATGGCTCCAGATAATTCTGTCCCTCATAAGTCCATAGAATGCTGCTCTTCCTGAAGGCCTTATGCTGCTGGTGATCCACTATGTAAACTTGTGTGATATAACTTTTAAAATTGCTAGTTAATCTTAACCCTTTTGGAGTGTCAATAAATATTAGCATACTGAAGATCCTGAAGAGATCTTGATCCCAAAAACCAATTAATTTTGTTTAATCTGTTCTCTAATTCTAGTACATTCTAACTTTATAAAAAACACAATCTAGGAT
Source organism: Uropsilus gracilis (assembly GCA_004024945.1). Taxonomy (NCBI): domain Eukaryota; kingdom Metazoa; phylum Chordata; class Mammalia; order Eulipotyphla; family Talpidae; genus Uropsilus; species Uropsilus gracilis. The sequence continues at coordinate 22,460 of PVHY01004727.1, forward strand.
ATGTTGCTCTAAGTAATACCAAGATTATTTTTTTTTGTTTTTCAAATTTTTTAATATTTTAAAATATTTTATGGAGGTAATGTTGGTTTACAACACTATATGTTTTAGGAGTAAAAGTTCATATATCTTCAAAGATATGTTACCACACTACAGCTATCATCAAAGAACCACACTACAGTTATCATCAAAGAACCAATAATCCTTCACCATAATCCTCCTTCCCTCATTTGCACCCTTTCCCCCCATTCTTACTCTCTGGTACTCAATTCTTCATTTATAGGGTTCCCCCTCCCCCACCCCTTGTTCCTATGCTTTTTTTTAATATTCTATAAATAAGCTAAACCATTTAGCATTTGTCTTTCTCCTCACTTATTCTGCTTAGATTAATCTTTTGGATATCCAGCTATATTGTTGCAAATGTAAGCTTTCATCTTTTTTCAAGTAGGTACTTTTTTTCCATCTTCATTCATTCATCTGTCATTGGGCATGAAAATTATATCCATAATTTGGCATATGGAAATGTTCTGCAATGAACATAGGTGTACCCATAGGCCTTCAAATCAGTGTCTTTGCATTCCTTGAATAGATATCTAGAGTGAAATTCCTGGATCATATGGTAGTTAAATTTTCCATGTTTTGAAAAATCTCCATACTCTTTTCTACAGGAGTTACGCAAGTTTACATTGACATTAGCAGTATATTTGAATTTCTCCACATTCTTATCAACACTATTGATTCTGATCTTTTTCATATGGGCTATTTTCAAGCTTGTGAGGTGCTGCTTCACTGCAGCTTTGATTTACATTTCTCTGATGATTATGACAATGAATATTTTTTCATATGCTTCTTGGCTATATGAGTATATTTTTTGGAGAGGTATCGATTCACGTTTCCTGTTTATATATTTTTATATTTTTAAAATTGATTTATATATAAATTTCACATCTTTATATTCTGCTTATATTTTGATTGAATTATTTGTTAACTTATTCTTTCTTTTTCTTTTTGAGTTATATTAGTTCTCTGTAGATCTTTGATATCAGCCCTTCCTCAGGTGACTAGTGTGTAAATATTTTGTCTCACTTAGTGAGATGTAATCTCATTCCCATTTGTTCATTTTGGTTTTTGTTTCCCTGGTCATTGTGCTCAAGTCCTCCCAAATATCACTGACAATGTCATGAAGCATATCACCTGTTTTCTTCTATGTAATGTTTTTATTTGTTTGTTTTAAGTCTTAAATCCAAGTCTTTTATCAATTTGAATTAATTTCTGTGTTTGATATAAGATAGTGGTCTGGTTTCATTATGTGACTGACCAGTTTTACCAACACCATTTGTTGAAGATACCTTCTTATCATCATTGTATGGTCTTGGATCCTTTAACATAGGTTAGTTCTCCATCTATGTGTGGATTTACACCTAGGTTCTCTATCCTATTCCACTGATCTCTGTGTTTATTTTTAGTCCAGCATCATACTGCTTTCTTTATTACTGCTTTGTGGTGTGATTTGAATTGTAGGCACATGAAGCCTTCATTCCTTATTTTTGATGGTAACAAATTTTATAATTAGCTGCAGCCCAGATTCCTGGCCCTCTTCCCTGGCCTTCGGGGCTCCCTTGCAAGCAGGGAGCAAGGGGGTCAGGCTTCTTGGGTGAGTCCCCCCATCTGGATGGACCCAGGAGAGGGTTGGGGTGGGGGGATAGCCCTCACCCACCAGTAGGTGCCTGCTACACTAGGCAGCCACCTGCAGCTTGGCTCGGCTGTGCCATGTTGCCCCCAGTCCCTAAACCAGGAACGTGAGAAGGCGCATGGCTTGCCAGCAGGGCCTGCCCCTACACTGGGAGCTTCCGGCATGCAGGCAAAGTGGGGTGGGGGAAGGCCCCTTCCATTTCTCGCTCCAGCTAAACTTCAGAGGACCAAGAATATGCACAACACCAACCCCAACATAGAACAGGTGAGGGACCATGCAAAAGTCCAGCCCACAGGCCTGAGCTGGACACAGCAGATGGGCAACCAAGAGAACCGGTGCATGCGAGGCAGGAGAAACAACTGTAGAGACACAATGTCACCATGCACACTTGTGCACTCACCGGGCCATGAAGACCCGGGACTTCATTTTGGAGATGCCTTCAAGGAGAGCAACACACCCTCCCCTCATTACGGGAGAGGAGAGGACAACCAACGATGGGGTAATTGGCCCCACATCAAAACTGTAAACTGAAGCAGAGGAGATGTTCTTCAAAGGCCAATTGCAACTGCCTGTATTCACAGAGAAACTTATTGACCAATGCTGACTAGGGGCGAGACCCCCTAAATCTGACACCAGAGCCATAGGAAAAGCAGCAAAGCAATGGAGATGGGATTAGAGAAGACAGTTTGCAGCAAGAAAACATGGACAGATCACAAATGAATACAACCTAGCCACCCAACGCAAACTTAAGACTGAAAACCTAACAGCAAGATTCGCCTGGATCCAACAACATAGTCCCTCACCCAGAGAAAAGACACTACCATAGGAAAGAGGCTAATGAACTTAGCATAACTAATAAACAATAAAGAGTGGGGTTTGAGAGAATGGAAGGGGAACCAGAGGAAGGAGGGAGGGGAAAAAAAAAACCACAGAGGTTGTGACCTAAAGAACAAAACAAACAAACAAATTTTATAATTGCATTAAGAAGAATAAAAAGAGAAAACTGGTCATCATATGGATAGTATGTTATGAGAAAAGCCCTAGGACAACTTGGAAAATAGCATTTGATCATTAATCTTTACAACACATAGTATATAGGCTGTTAGACTATCTAAGTTTATAAATAACATCAGTGAAAATTCATAGAAAATACCTCAACCATTTAAAATAATCTACAAACTTCAAGTATTTTAGAAATAATCATTCCCTTAATATTATTAGGTTTATTAAAATATATTGTTACCTACCCAATAAAGTAATTAATGGAAATTTTCCTTCCTATTGCTGGTAACATTTGTTCTTTTATGAACACACTAGTGTTCATTAAGTGCAATCTCTAACTTACCTTTCTGGATGTTACTTCCACTGTATGACATGTTTCTGGTTTGCTACACTAGACTTACAATATTCTCAAACATGAATGAATTTTCAAAAATCTCCACATTTGCTCACACTACTACCTTGACCAGAATGTCCTCATCACCCATCTTTTACTATTCCAACCAAATAAACTTTACCTTCAGATCTCTTCCTCAAACTACTAATGACCCTTACATCACATGAAGCTTATGAGTCCATTTTCCCCATCCCCACTCAAATAAATTGTGAACTCAAGGAGAACAAGAACTAAGTCATGTTTACTCTAGTAACATGTAATCAATTTCTACTATAATTAAATACTATAATTCATTACTCTTCCTAGTTAAAACTGGCATATTCCATTGATCTGGGTTAATGATGTCAATGGAAGATATCAAGCAAAATTCTAATACTTGTAAAAACTTTTTAGAACTCCTTCACCTAAAGCTGGGGACAGTTTGGGGACTTTAATTTATAAATGTTTGTTGAAAGTTGACCATAAAGTTGAAAGTTGACTGAGAATGCTCAATATCCAAATCCTCTAGATATAATTGATTGACTGGATATTCAGAAACTGTAACCCAACAATAACATTTTTTGTCTTTGATGTAGAAATATGCTAACAATAAAAATAACAATAGGGCAGCATTTTAAAATACTATTCTAGGAACTTTACATATGTTCATTTGCATATATTTATTTCAAATTCTCACATCCACACCAATGAGGAAACACTAGCTTGTCTTTTCCACTGAAGGAGTGGAAACTGAGGCACAGAGAGGCAAATAACCTGTCCAATATTAACATCTTAGTAGTTGTGTAGAAGATTCATCTTCTGTATTTTTTTCTTAATGAGAAAAATAGCACTAGTAAATACCATGGGTGTGGAGGGTGTAGAGCCAGAATATTTGAGTTCACTGCCCAATACTACAAGTTTTGTGGTCTTGGATAATATTGACTTCTTTTTGCCTCTGTCCTCTTTAAAATATCTTGCAGCAGTTTCAGAGTAGAGGGGGTTCTTTGCTCAGGTACTGAGAGGCCTTATTTTCTATTAAGATTAAACCCCCCTGTTCAGGCTACTATGATTATTTCTACAAAAAGCGAAGGATTTTTGTGTATGAGTTCGATACCACCCTAACAGTCCACCCTAACAGTTCTAGAGGATTTTTTGGGTACATACGTGAATTTTTCTCCAATTTAACTTCTTTAAAAATATAGTCATCTGCTTGTTTATCTTGTTTTTGGGACACCGTGGTGACAGAAAGAATTAACATCCATATTCTCAAAATCTCTAGCTGATGCAGAGCCTTGTAGTCGTAGAGTCTTCACAACAAAAATGGAAATTCTGACATTTTTGTTAGCTTTGAGCTAACAAAAAAAGAATTAGCCCCAGGATTCTGTGGCAGGCTGGGATGGTGGTGAAGTGGGATTTTCTCTCCTGGAGTGTTACATTCATGACTGGACTGTGTTCTGGCCTACATAAGAATGAAAAACATCGGTTCTTTTGACTGACAGTGGGCTTGCAGCAGAGGATTTTTTGAAGGTAGATCAATGTTTCCTTTCTCTTCTGGCTTCACCCCAACATCTCCACTTCAAATACCTTGTTTTCTCCAATAGCATACTTTTTGATGTTTGCAATTCAGCAAAAGTCTTGTCATTTCAAACTTTGCAGTCTCTGATGGTTTACATCAGATTAAAAATTGTTTTTCTTCATAAGACCAAGCATTTATTCCTAATGGTCCTTATCCACTCTCCAGTGGACCCAACTAAAGGGAGCTAATCCGTCCTTGTATTCCTTATTGAAGACATTTCCTAGAATTTCTAAACACAAAGGCATCCATTCAAACTGCCAGTAGGTCTCACTGCTCCAGCTTCAATAATCACAAGTTCTAAGTTCCAAGAGTCCGTATGATGATATCCTGACTGCTTTGCTATAGCATGAGAGCCACAGTTTCCTGTTCTAATAGAATTCTTAATTCTTCTCACATGAACTCAGCAAATACTACATGTTAAGTTCTTTTTGCAGCACCCACTTCTTTTTTAAAAATTTATTTTAAACTGAGATAATATTGTGGATCCCCATCAGATATCCCATATATTATGTGAAACCATGTGGTATTTATCTTTCTTCTTCTGGCATATTTCACTGTCACACTTCTTTAATATCATTTTAAATAAGTACTTTCTGCTTGCAAGTCAGTGAACCAACTCTGTCTAGCTTAAACAGAAAATAAGACATTGATTGGAAAGATTTTACCATCATTGATAAAATTCATGTCAGAAATTCAGCTAGGCAAGAACAAACTGAACTTACAACTGTTAAAACTTTAAAATTCTCTCCAGCTCTTCTCTTTTCATATCCATAGGTCAACTTCCTTTATCTTTCTCTCACCTTTCTGTTCCTAATATACATTTCCCCCCACCAAAAAAAAAAAAAAAAAGTGGCCAATGACAGCTTTGAGTTTCATGAGCTAGAGGTCTAGCCATCTCTTGTTTACTTTTGCAGCAGCTGATGAAAAAATAAATAGACTAATTATGTTCACATGACTCAATAAACTAATCAGGGTTAACCAAGGACCATGATGCACCAATGAAAACAGAGAGGCATGAAGACATGATTCTAAGAAAATAGATGCTGAGTATACAAAGTGATATGTACCCAGTTGCTGAGTTGTAGTGATAACTGGTCTTGTCAGAACAAATAGAAGAATCTTATATAAATTCTTATATAGATTCTTCCATTTGACCAGCTCATTCAGTAGTAGAATAACCTGGTAGAATGTGTTTACAGTAATTGTAGCAGATAGATATAGTAATTTATAAATATTTAATGAATTGAAAATTAAACAAATTAATAAAATTCTCTATCAATTCAGTTTGAGAAGTTCATTTTAAAGCACTCTAATTAGGTATACTATAAATTTCATTTAATTGGCAGTGACAAGAGGGATCTTAAGGATCTACTCAGAATCTAATTCACCTCAGAAACCATACATCTGGATTTTTATTTCAAAAATTGGTAAATACATAGAAGTTTTTCTCACTTATACACATTGAACACAATGTATATTACTTTCTTGCTCTGACTGACTCAGTCTCTCAAAGGAGAATCATGATAAGCACTAACCCAACCACTGTGAGCGTAAAATATTAGACCAGTATATAAGTATCATAAAATGTATTAAGAACTCCCTTCAAATTCTAGTGCCCTTAATATGAAGGAACAATTCCTGTTTATAATCAAAGATATTGATAAAAATTCTTGTGTCATTAAGTTCCAGAATCTACTATGTATGGTGTCCTTCATAAGCTCTGCTTTCCTTTCTTCCAGTCTGCTTTGGGAGTAAGTTTGAAATTCCTTACCTGTCAGAGACCTATACTTGGCAAGGGAATTCAGTCTCAGCATGGCTAATAATATCAGGCATACCTCTGTACATATTCAAGGTGAAAAAGCAGCTCAATAAAAACTGATTTCACCTCTGGTACCTAGAACAAAATTCAACTCTAGTACTCTTACTTTATGGTAAATGACAAATTATTAGCATTTTGCTGCAGACACTGTCTGGTCATAATGCTAACTCCTCTATTCCTATACAAGCCAAGCTCTCTATAACCTTCTCACTGGGGCTCTTTGGGGCTATTTGCAGAAACATCTGCTCACATTCAAAGCAAGTAGAAATCTTGGGACATATAGACAGTTGTCAACTGGTGGAGATGAAAACTCACTGATAAACTTCCAGCTTCCTTGCTTCTCAGTTGGATAACTCCAAGTTTATTCCTTACTCTCTCATCAGGTTCCTCTAAGAACTAGGCCCAGTTAGTTGGATAAATAAGATATCCTTTATTAATGTCTCCCTTTCCCTTCCTGTTTAAATTCCTCAAACCCCTTCCTCTGCTTCCAAAAATCACCTCTCATTAAGCCACTTGTATACAAATCTTCTCAAGATTTTCTCCTTGGTAGCTCAGGGTAAGATAATATCACTCTTATGTCATACTATAAAATCTTTAAATACTATTTTGACATGTCTGCAACAGATTCGTGATCTAACAATTTAGTTCTTATTCAGTTAGCACTTCACAATATCTTTTTTCCTTTAGTTTTCTTACTAAAAATTTTCCCACTGAGATGTAAAATCAAAACAGACAGAAAGGATAAATCAGTTATACTAAAACAAGAAGTTCCTTGACTCCTTATAGCAACTAGAAATCAAACTAACCCTGTGTTAGCAAAATAATGTTAAAACAAAGTACAGAGATGTCATTTGGCCTATCAACTCACTGTCATACAATTGTTTTCTTTTTCTCTTAGGTTTCCATGATATGTTATAGTCAGCTACTCTGTTGAGCCAAAGCATCTGTTTCCACCCTCTGCAGTGTAATTCTACTGGGAATAACCATTTATACAACATAAAAATAAATGCATACAGTGCATGGCATTTTTTTTAGAGAGGGAAGAAAATAATAATAATGTACTTGTACTTGCTATTCTTAAACCCCCCCCCCCCTTAAAACCACTCAGTACAAACAACTTCTAGACCAACTATGTCTGGGAAGAGCATATTTAGAAAAAAGGGAGACACTATAGACAGTACCACATACAAGAAATAAAATATAATGTCTCCCCTTGATAGGTTGTGGGATGCTACAGGAGGCTGACTCACTTTGCAACTATAGTCTTCCCTGAATGTAGAAAAAAACCCAAAGATGCCTTTTATGCCCTGCATTCAGTTCAAACAAATCCCTCCTGACCTTGCATTTGCTACAGGGCTAGATGTCGCCAATGTTAATATCTGTATTGGACACTCTGTGTAATTATTTTTCCAAAAGAGAAGACCAAACAATTTCTCAAATAAAGTTCTCTGAACACACAGTACTCTCCTGTACCAGCAACAAGGGTAGTTTCACCAACAAAAAGATTTTTAAAACGATGACATTTTAAAAATAAACACATAGTTCCACCCTCAAAAAGAATGTATTTGCAAATAGCACACCCTGCTAAATCTTGATGGAAATAGGATAGATCCAAACATCCCATCAGCCTCTCCAGAGGATACTTTGAGTTTTTATAAAGAAAAGTTCCATAGTTATAAATAAATGTTCCAAACATCTCTATAATTACTTGTTACTTCTAAACTATTATCAGGGCAGACATTCTTTTTACTTAAAGCAGATTTTACAATGTACTAGCAGTAAAGAATTTAGTCCAAGAGGAGTACATTTTTACTATAGATGGAAAACTGTGTAAACATGCCATTTCCTTTACAGTGTGTGTGGTGAAGGGGGGCAGAAGTGCATTTCCCTGACCAAATAAACAACTATGTTTCTCAAAAAAAACTGCAGTTAAAGGACACTTCACACTCAGACACAGAACTTTGTTGAAGGAAAAAAAACTAATCCCCAAATCTCTCTTTCAATGCCTGTTTTTTTCCTTGGGGAGATGGACATAGTGGCAATGAGGGAATCCTGGGAGGAAATCAAAAGCATTCTTTCATTTGTTTTCCTAGTCTTCAAATAGGCTGGCTGCTCCAACAGTCATTTGCTGCAGATCAGAGGATGAATGGCTGGTTTACTGGGATTTTCTGGTCCTGTCAAACTGCCAGTTTTGATGATTTGACCTTGTGGAAAAGTGCTCTCCTACTGATGTTTTTTTTCTTATAACATTGAAATGAGTGTGTGAAATCATTGAATCACTTTTTGACGAACAGAAAAATGAGTTTGTAAGACATGGCTTTCTTATTATTGAAAGCTGTCAGAGAACGAGGACACTATGACGAGCAAGAAGCAGGTTTAATAGTTCAGGTGATGACTCAGAGGATTCATATCCAAAGACCGAGTATCCTCACAGGGTGTTAAGGGTTTATAGACACTTTACCTGCACTGGTGTTCTGGGTGGTCTATCATGGCCTGATGTGGCTGATCATCATACTTCAGTACTAGATAAGACCTGAAGAAAAGAATTCTGAAAACACAAAATTTTTAAATCCAAATGAAAAGAATATAATAATATAATATGTTATTTATTTGGAGCTATCTTCTTTTAATAAATGTTTTAAAGCATGTAATTAAAACCTTACATTAATATGGATTCAGAGGTAAAAGACTATTGTACTCTAATTATGCCTTCTAATTAGCCTCTACACTTTCAGAAAAAAATCTAATTCCAGTAAACATGACTTGAGAAAGGGCAAAATACCTGACAGTGCTCTCATAAATAATTTACTTATCAGTCATTTGACTATTCAGCATCCTTTGTGTCAGATTTGTGATAAGTTCTAAGGAAATGTGAAAAAAATGTAACCATATGATATAAACTTCAGTGGACTTGCTGTACAATGGGTGGAGAGAAGAAAAACAGAATTATGATTGTCGTTTCACAACCCCCTTAAAGGTCCCTTTCTTATTTACACAGTGATATCACTCACCTGCCGATGTGTTGAGGGCTTTTTCCACGTATCTCATATCCTCAACTCTCTTTGATACGCTCTAAATTACAGTTAAACCACAGCTGCTCCAGTTGCTTGTTATTCCTTATGGTGCCCTCCCCAAGTCCTGTGGCTGTGTTTAGGCCATGCCAGCCAGTTAAAATACCCTGCTACCTCTTTTTATTGAAATTATTGTTTCTTCCTTGTTCCCTACTCTGTAGCAGTAATCCTTCTCTTTTATTATGATTTTTTAATATTATTTATTTTATTCTTTAGATCACAACCTTGGTGAGTGGTTTTTGGGATACCTCCCCCTTCCTCCTCCTCTGGTGCCCCTTCCATTCTCTCAAACCCCACTCTTTGGTGTTTACTAGTTTGTATTAAGATCCCTCACCTGTTCTATGATGGAGCTTGTGTTGCACGTGTTCTTACTCCTCTTGAAGTTTATCTGGAGTGAGAGCAAAATGGAAGGGGCTCCCCACGCCCCACCCATCTGTGCGCCAGTACCTCCCTGCATGGGGGCGGGACCCAGATGATTGAGCCTGCACCTTTCCATGCTCCTCTTGGGCTAGAAGCAGGGGGCAACATGGCTCGGCGATCGGGACGGAAGATGGCTGCGCCATGCAGCAGTTATCCCCTAGTGGGTGGGGCCACCTAAACCCCCCACCCTGTCCCACCTCCTGGGCTCACCCGGCTTAGGGGGCTTACCCAGGAAGCTTCATCCAATTTGCTCCCCACTGGCAAGGGAGCTCAGGTGACTAGGGACCCTCTCATGCAGGCAGCCCTCAGAAGGCTGCCTGGTGGTGGAGTAATCCTTCTCTTGTCTGCATTCTTTTAACTCTATTTCCCACAGTTTTCTTTTCAAACACAATAGCTATTTGTGTCTATTTCTTATTTCCACAATGCAAGTATCTTATGACATTTCAGATAGTTTGTTTATCTACATATTTTCATATTTCCATGTATATTACCTAAATCATTGCTGAGTTTATAATATGTATTCAAATATGAAATGGTTGAATAAATGAGTGAGTGATCATTTATGATAATCAGGTAATAATTAAGAATAGTGATTGTGAAGCAATGGAAGTAGAAAAATAGCAGACTAAAAGGAACTTGGAAGAGGGTATAACATAACTCAAGTAGAGGATGCAATAATCTATGATGACTACAGAGTATGTACGCTTAATTTTGACTTTTTAAATATGAACATGTCAATCAATGAAGCCAGGGTAGATAATAACAATCAGGAGTGGGAATCTAAGTACCAAATTAGAAGAGGAGACAAATGGATCAAAAGATAAGATTGTCAGAGGGATGTTTCAGGAATTACCCAATGTCAGGCTAAGCAGGAAATATTCATAACACCCCTGATTAGCTGAAATCCTAGAAATTAACTTCTCTGCCCTGAATAGTGGCCTGTTAGAGAAAGAGCATGTTCAGGAACAAAGAACGGTATTTGAACTCAGTTTCAGTATCTAGTTGTTTCAGTTTCACTACTACTTTGTTGTTGTTGTTGTTGTTGTTGTTGTTGTTGTTGGGCTTAGATGTTTCCAATCTTCCATTTTTTCATAAATAAAATGGAAGATGTAATTCCCATCCAGTTGGATTGCTGTAGGGTTTAAGCAAGATATTTGACAAGTGCTTGACACATAAAAAGAAATCGGTAAGTGGCAATTAATATTTTTACTTGTTATGGTTTCTAACCTAGTTGTTTTAGTATCTCTGACATTTGAAGACTGTTCCTGAATGCTGCAGGAGTCTTTTTGGAATTAAGAAGGATAGCCCAATATAAGTGTTGGTAATTATGATTACAACAGATTTATTGTTGATAATATTTATTGAATGTTTATGAGGTATTAGAAACTATGTTAAGTGACTCATAAAAATTACCGTATTTAAAAAAAGTTCACTTTGTATATAAAACAACTGGACTAGATCTTTGAATGAATAACTTGGTAGGAGTCTGCTTGGTACAAAATATATACATATCTTGGGAATCCCAGTGGGGGTTAGCAGAAGTCATAACAGGGACACTAGGAACATGGAAAGGCACATAGATACAGGCTTGCCTGACAATGGAATCCAAGATACGTGAATTAAAAGGTATAGTAACCTCAGATTTGATCCAGGCCCTATACCAGGAACTTCCACCATATGGGCCAGAGTATAGGGAAACTCAGGCAACAGGAAGTACTCAAAGTCAGTCAGGAGATGGTAGTAAGATTCTTAATAGCAGAATACAGAAAGCAAGGTACAGTCTTTTCATGAAAGAAGTTTGCCCAGAGCTAGGCAGGCTGTAACAACCCTCAGCTCATGAAGTAGGCAAAAATGCTAATTTTTTTTGTTTAAGTTTTTGAGCAAGCAAGTAAATATTACCTGATAGCTTGAGTTTGAAATGAGATTTAAGTTCAACAATAAAGAATACAGAATTTTCATGAACATCTAGTGATTCTGCTACGAGTATTAGGGGACTATGTGACTGCAAACAAGTTAAGACTCAGGTTTAATAGAAAAACTGGGAAATTTTGAAGGAAAAAAAGAGAAAGTTATTATAAAGGGAGTATGTGTGACTTTTAAGTGATTCAGGGAAGGAAAGAAAGTGATGTGTCATCAATCCTGCTCAGAACTGAATATACTATGAATAGAATTTGCCTGATATTGCTGTTGCTGTCATAAAAATTAACTGTAGCATTTTAATACCCTAACTACCTATGTCTCCCCAAAGTAAGACTTGGAGTGAGGTGCCCCATGTCACTCAGAAAAAGTCAATACACATTTTCAGAATAACAACATTGAAAACACATACATATTGATGAACAAGAAGAAATTCTACACATTAATTTTTTCATTATTTCTAAAAAATTTGTAGTTTTCTTAGAGGCCTCTTTTGAGAATTATATTTAAATTTCAATCTATTTTATATTTATGTAAATAAAAAGAACATAAATGCCTGTAGATAAAAGGGAACATCTCAAAAGCTTTGTAATATATAACAAATTATTTTTTTAAGTGAGGCATGAGAAGCAGGATATTTGAACATTTTCCTCCTTGAAACCACATTCCTGTGGCATTACTCAAATTAAATCCTTTAGTCAGGTTGAAAGTGGAAAGAGAAAATGACTATATTAAAGTCAAACAGAAATGGATTTGAATCTTTTTATTATATTTTTCTAGGTCTTTAACTACCAACCTGTTCTGTTTGCAAAAATATACAAATATAACTCTACACACACACACACACACACACACACACACATTAGTCTTATAAATCTTGTTTCTTAAAGTAGATGTTGTTTTGAGAAACCTGACTATACGTAGAAATATGTATTTGTAAACTTTTGTTCTATTTTGTGTTGATGTCTCACTTATGTTTTCTCTAGAAGAAAGACCACATAAGATATAAATTTTTAATGCATACTCTTTTGAAGAAAAATCATATTGGCAAAGAAAATGGTAATGAGAATCATTTTATGAATTTCCAAATTGTGTCTTTTGATTTAACAACTTTTATTTGTGACCTGCTGAATTATTTAACACAGCAGAATTCAGCCAACATGCACAGAGCAACATGTGTGATATGCTATCTGCAAAGTAAATTTACAAATAGAAGGTAACAGATAAAGATGAAAAACAAAGCAATACTTCTTCATAGTTTGTGATTACAATCATTGATACAGTTCATTTTCTCCTTTTCTCCCTTTCTTTATTAATTTACTCCTTACATTACTCATTAATTTAGTAGTTGGAATATGAGTTCCTCATACACAATAACATGTCTACCAAAAGGTAGTTGTGAAGTTGGTCTTACTTGGAAAAAAATATATATATATCTCCACTGTGATAATTAATTCAAACATATTAAAATGAGTTTATCTCAGATTACATGGGTGGACTCTAAATCTAATGATAATTGTACCTATACATGACAGAACAGAATACACAAGCAGAGGAGAGAAGTGGTGAAGACCACATGAAGGTGGAGGCATGGCAGCCCTAAGGATCTAACACAGTACCTTTAATCACTTTTCACATGTCAAGTTAATTGATAGGTAACGTGAATAAGATATCAACTTGCCTAGGAGAGAACCTCAATCTTGTGCATAAAACAGACATTTAAGAATGTGTATTTCTGCTAGGTATGTGGTGGCGCATACCTGTAGTCCAAGCGCTGGGAGGCAAGAGACCAGGGATTTTTTGAGTTCGTAGGTTCGAGACTACCCCAGGCAACATAGCGAGACCTGGTCTCAAAAAAAAAAATGTATTCTAAATGAAATTCAGAGCAAAGGGCCATGGGTTGGTAGTTACTGACAGCATCCTGTGGGATATGAGCACACTAGAGAATCTTAGGCACCTAAGAAGTTCCCCCAACATGTCTGGGGCTCAAGGAAAAGCTTAGAGAAAATATTTTGTTTAATTTTGAATCAGCAAGGTCTTTATGGTAAAATGATAGAAAACAACTAAACAGTAGATATTAAGCTAAGGGAATCAAAGGGATAAAGGGCACCAAGGAATATATCAAGGAAAAGGAATACAAGGAATACATCAAGGAAAAACATCTCAACCTTGGCCTGAGATTAGCCTGTAAATATGTTTGTTGAATCTAAATTGCTAGGGCTATGTCTGTCTACTGGGGAGGCACAATATTGACTAAAGAGAGATTAAGGTGTTTGCAAGGAGGTCAAAATGTTGGAAATATTGGCCATAGAAACAATGGAAAATTAGAATTAAAGGACATGAACTAAGCTGATTTTAGGAAAGTATATATATATATATAGTAGTAATTTATATTATCACTAACAAATCTCCATGTCTTCCATTCATACAGATAAAAATTTTACATCTTCTATGCCTTGAAGGTGAGGAGGCAAATCTTTTTGACTCATTTCAAAATCTTAAGTCACTGTAAGGACAGGATTTAGGGAAGGTGCTGTAGGATCAGTCTCCCCAGAAAAGTTCAGATAAACTTTTTCTTAGATATCCATATTAGTCCTTTTCCAATATATGTCACCTTGGCATACAGATCTAAGGTCAATCAAGGTCTGCAGATCTCTGCAAGAAGGGTTACCATAACTTTTTAAGAAATTTTAAAGAATATAGATTACCTAGACTTAGGGACATCTCCAGACATTATCTTTTTATCAGAGGAACCTATCTTAAGGCACAACAAACATCTAGAGGCATTTTAAGGTGTGTATTCTAAGTAAAGCTTAGATCAAAGCTTAGGCCTGTTAAGCTCTGGGATTTCAGTAATGTGTGTTGTTTACGGTTCATGCCTTGAAAATAGCAGTGTATTTTTCCCATTCACTTTCCATCTTTCCCACAAATTAAAGTCATGGTGAGGTATTGAGCCCCCTCTGATGAAGCAGAAGAGGTTAGCCCAAGGAGTTGTAGATCCCTAAGACAGAAGGACTCCAATGCTGGGTAACTTGAGTTATATCAGTGGGAATTTACATGAAATAGAAATAAAGTTCTGGCTTACAGAACACTGTTTTTCATGTCTTGGTCAAATTAAACCCACATTCTCCCTAGCTTCTCGCTTCTCACTTGTATGGAAGAAAAGCTAGACTGGGAGACTCAGTAAAGAAATCAGTAACTGCCAGAATTAAGGCAGTAAATAGGAGAAGAACTGAATTGGTACCATAGAAACTGGCATCAGTCATGTTCAGCAAGCAAAAACAGAGATGGAGGGGTGGAAATATTCTTACATTTCAACATGGGGACTTTGAATTAGCAACAATAGTGTGTATAACTACTAGGGCAGTAAGTCTTGGGAAGAAAATGCTTAAGATAACAAGGAAAAACAAGAAGCCACTGTGTGCAAAAGTGAAGAAGCCTGCTGCCTTTCTTTTTATTAATGAAAAAGTCACTGAAAGTCAAATGCATAGTAACTATACTACTGCTGTCACTAACAATATGTTCAATATTTAGTATCTACCAATTTTTAGTATTTCATCGTCTCTGTAAAGACTATAGTTGAATTCCCACAGTTCTCTCAGTGTAAGATAGAAGTGAGCCATTTATGACTTAGATGCTGAGTTATTTATTTTTAATTTTTACTAATTTAGAAAATTTAATACTACCATAGTACCATAAGTGTTATTACACATTTGTCAAAACTCATGAAATACACAATGTAAAGCATAAACACAGGTGTAAACTGTGACCTTTCAGTGATCTTGATGTGTCAATATTGGTTCATCAATTGCAATGACTGCGCCATTGCAGGCCAAGATGTGAAGGGTGGGGCACACCACTGGTACGGCAGAGGCAGCATGTGGAATTGCTCTATATGTCATGATCAGTTTTACTGTGATACTAAGAAATATCTGTGGAAAATAAACCATTAATTTTTCAAAACACATAAGGAAATTATTTTCCTTTTTAAAAAATCAAATGCATGACTTTTACTTTTCCCAGTCTTGGGTATGGGTGAATAAAGATGTTTTGGAACCATTTTGTACATCCTCAGGTTTTTTAAATGCAATGCTTTTCAAAGGTAATAAGTCCATAAAGATTGCTGTATTTTCCATTGTGGAAGTAAATAAATTACACTCATTAGAACCATTTTAGTTATATAAGCTCTTTGCACAGAAATAGAGTAATTCAGGTACTATGGTCTTTTGGAATCGGACTCTGGATTTAATTTACTATCCTGGATTTAATTATTGGTTATATTGTTCGTCAGATATGGATATGTGGGTAGGTGTTTGTTGTACTATGTGTTTTATATTCTTTATGCTAAAGTGAAGTTGATAGGAAAACACACAGTTCATTAATCTGTTGGCAAGAGTAATAAGAAAATGTTTGAAAAAGATTTAGCATAAGGCCTAGCACAAGAAACTGCTCAATTAATGGTATTTTTTTTTCCTGACTGGAAGATATAGTCTATACTGCAAATAACTTATGTATAAGAGCACATCAAATCTTCCAAGTTTGAACATTTTTCTGAGCAAGAAATCAACTGAGCTTTGAAAATCCTGACTTCTGGATCTACCCATGGTGAAGGAATAGCAATCAAATATCTTCTCCTACTATTGACAACTAAAACTAGAAAAAAAATATATGAAGCTTTTCTAAGTACTAGTCAACAGACAGCTGAGGATTATGGACCTTGAATGACCTGAATTGCAGAAATGCAGGTGAACACCATATTATTTTCCATTCGTCCTCATACTTGGGAATAATTTTCAAACTGTGGCCCAGAAAAATAGAGTCTAAGAGCTGCAGTCCTCTTAGTCCTCTTAGCAGCTGCAGTCCTCTTAGTAGTCCTCTTAGTAACAAAGAAAATGATGTGAGGTTTCGGACTATGGAGGCTGCATAGATGTGCATTTCAAGTTAGTTATGGAGCATTGAAGAGGAATCCTAAGAATCTGCAGAGTAGTCCTTTTGAGTGACTGAATACCTGTGCATGTACATGAGCATGGAAATTATACAACTAAACAATACATGAAATGCTTTTTATGTGCTGAACTGGGCTTAATAGCAATTTGGATAGTACTGAAGAAAAGAGCCTGAAGACAAGTAGACAGTCTCTAAAAAGAAGCATGGAAAGATAAAAGGACTAATCAAAAAATGAAGATATCTTTAACAACATGTAAAATTATCTAATATATGTGGAAAAAACTCCAACGGGAAGAGAGAATTGGCAGTAGAAAAAGAATGTTACAAGAAAAAAGTAGTTAGAGGAGCTTAAAATGCAATAACTTTGGATTATGGAATGGAAATACCAGAGACTATGTGGATAGGGAGACAGTGACATGTCAACAGTGAGGGTGTGAGCACGCGCAAGTCACAATTTAGGAGTAGGATTACTCCAGACCTTGTATAAAGGATATTCTGAACCCACTGTGATCCCATAAAACCTAAAATCAAGCCTCAGGAGAAACACAAAGTTGCCAGCAAATTGACTTTTTACCACAATAAAACCTAATATTACTTATAGGAAGAAAGTTCAGGCTCTCAAAAATAGCATTCCATTGTACAGCATAAAAATAAAAAATGACCATAGATATGAAAGTCAGAAAATATAAATAAATAAGAGAGATAAAAGTCACCAGAAACAAACTCAAAAATGACAGTCATAATGAAATTAGCAGACAAATAATTTCAGTGGCAATTATAAACTTGGTTTTAAGAAATTCCAAAGACAAAGATGGAAAACCTGAGTGAAGAGATGGATGTTCAGCCAAAAAACAGAAACAAAAATAGCAAGATAAGCAAATGAAAACTGTAGAGCTAAGAAATATCTGAAAAAATAAAAAAAATCAGACTTATTCTAGGCATACAGTATGATTCAACATACACAAATCAATTAATATAAATCATTACATGAACAAAAAATCATGAGCATATACAAAGATATAAAAAAATCAACAGATGCAACATTTGACAAGGTTCAACATTCATTCATGATAAAAACGATTCTTAAAAATGGGAATTAAAGGAACATACCTCATATAATTGCCACATATAACATCCTCATACTTAATGGTGAATTGCAAAACCAGATGCAAAAACCAAAATTATCTTAAGTAATATAAAGTCTAGCTTAGGAAGAAATGAAACTCTGAAATAGCATGGATATATTTGAACAGAAATAGACTGCTGAGAATGCTAAAATCTCTATATCTCTCAGAATCTTCCTTTTCAAGCAAAGCAGCCTTTCACTTTCTCTATAGAGCAGAGTTTATCTGCATAAAACAATTTCAAAGATGTCATTTATGACACTTTCCTTTAAAAGAAGGGGTAATGTTTCTTTTTGGAACTCACCCTATACTCCTCTTTGCTTCCAGATCCACAATAGAGAACAGCACAATGTGGATAAAGCAGCATAGCCACTGAAGAAATTTTAGGGTCCTACTGATTTGTAGTGATACTACTAGAAAACTTGCATAGAAGTGGATAGCAAGGGTGCCAAAACAAGGAAAGTAAAATGCGTGTTTGGCCAAACTCATCAAAAATGGGTGCAGATCCTGAGATTTGGGATTTAATATGTTGTTTCAAGTTTAGCCGACTATTCATTAAGTTATTAAATGAAGTCTTAGTTTAGTGGTAACTATAGCAATGCTTGAAATGCCAGAATTACTCTATAGACAAAGGAAGACACACCTTAAAAAGAGACTATTGGGGTGGTTGTCATGCTTATTCTGCTTGCCCACTCCTGGTGACACTCTCCAGAGGAGTCTTTCCCCCTAGACACTCATTGGTGAAGGCAACAATGACATCCTTAAAAAAGCAGACTCTGACTTGCTCCTGGGGCTAATACATATCATATCAAGTCTGACACACGAAGCAACTATGTAACCTGATCTTCCAGACATGAAATGGGGATTTTCTATTTCATGTCATAAAACTGGATTTGTACAGCATCATTATATCACTATATGGAAATGGTGTGTGAAACTTGGTATAAGCAAGACCCTATAGAACAAGTTATGTAAGCAAGTGACTCAGCATCTCACTAGATCCTAGAAACAAAATACTCTCCCTTGGAGCACTCAGACCTAAGAGTGACAAGATGTCCCACTCTTGCCAGTCCCTGGCTACTTCATCACATTTTGGGGGTCCTTACCCTTGCCATACCTCTCTAAGTAATCTTTTCGCTATGTTCATTTTAGTTAAGTTCCTGTGAGTGAGTCTGTCATATGTTGCCTGCTTAGATCCCTATATATTTAGTGTACAAAATATACAACAGAGGGTGGAAATGACCTTTTGTGTGTACGTATATGCACACATACATGCGCACACACACAATATTTCCCACTGGGAAAGGAACATGAATGAGCCTAGAGAGATAGTGTATATTAGTGAAAGGAGATGATATTTAGAGTTGTATAATCTGAAATTTAGAGCCCAAAGGTTTACCCCTGGAGTAATGCTCAAAAAGAAAAGTAAATTCCTTTCCCCTTTAACCTCAACTACTTGATATAAAGAACAAATAAGCAAACAAACAAAAATAAATATCATTTAGTCATTCTAATGATTAAATAAAAATAGTATCATAATAGGTATAGCACCAGAATACTGTTTGTACAATAAATGTCATTCTATCAGTTGTAGAAGTACAGTAGAGGGTTGATTATCTGGGAATCTAAACACTAGACACATTGCTAGCTGTTGCTAACAGGTTCTTTGGTTCTTCAAGAAAGAAATGAGGGTTTTAAGCACAGCAGATTTTGAATTTGAAATCCATTGAAATGATAGAACAGAAGCAATCTCCAGGGACACCTGAAGAAAGATAGCCTACTCCTTATATAGGCCACCAGGAGTCTGACACAAAGGATGGCTTGATTCTGTATTCTGAGGGGGTTGGTGAGAGGGAGGTGCACAAAAGAGGAGGTTTTGAAGCAGCCTTGCACGAAAGCATAGAAACTGTTTCTTCGTTCATTGCAGTTTCAGAAAGTGGAGAACAAATTCCATCTGGAGGTGGCAATCTTAGTATTTCAATGAAGAACTCGGTCAGAGTAGGTCAGGGCTCTTCTCAAAATTCATGCAACATCAACTGGGTGTCACTGGGCTATTTGTAAGCCAGCAACAGTTCTGCTGTGTAGTTTCTGGACTGATAACTAAAACAAAAAGTTACTAGGCACAGAGAGTTAAGTAATGACTTGCTCTTAATCACAGAGCAATACGTTATTTGCACTGTCATTCTTGTGCAAAGGGAAAGAAACAAGAACCAAGAGGCCCCATGGAGAGAAGCATCTAGTTTGGAGGTTTTGTCTCAGTTTATCCTTGATGAGCATTCAGTTTAAAAATAGAATCAGAGCAGTCTAATGACCAAAGAAAAAGTTGCTATGGTGTGTCATATGGAAATGGTGTATTTCTGCCAGACTGCAAAGGACTGTCCGGTGTCACAATTCCAGATCCCCCCAACACTGCCGAAATCACAGAGTTCAGTTCAGTGACTGCAAGACCAGAGAAAGGGCTTGTGAATGACATGGCTGTTTTTCACAGCCTTTATCGAGGCATTTTAAGATGATTTTTCTTTGAGGTAAAATATCAAAATTCCATGAGTAATTGAGAAGAGTTTGGGTCCTTGACAGTCCAGATAAGTTTTTACAGCATCTGCTTTTGCTGCTAATGGCTGCTGATAAAAATCTCTAGCTAATTTGAAGTATCTTGGGGATGATTTTTCTCCTAAAAGAACTATGAATGCCCAAAGAGAAAAGTGTATTTTTGTTTAATTTAGTTTAGCTCTCTCTTGTTACTATTAAAGGATTGGGGACAGCTTATAAAAGCACACACAGAAAAAACTAAATAGATGAGTAAATCCAGGGAAGAGGAAGTAACCGTAGGAAAATAAAATAAAGGGAAAGGTGAGTACATAAAATAACCCAAGTCATAAAGTACTTATTAACATTGGTCCACAAGTCTCTAAACTTTCTGGTGGCTAAAAAGGGAGAGAAATCCTGATTATATGATTCACAAAGAAGGTATATTATAAGAGAAATAATTTGCCCAGGAGACATCTTTTCTAGTAATGAAATTAGAGAGCAATTTCCCTATGGCTTAACATAAAGGAGACTATAATATGTCATTCACTACATGTTCTACAATAAATAGAATAGTGTCATCCCATTTAACTACCTCATACAGCTTTCATATATATATATATATATATATATATATATATTTTAGGTAAAAGTCATTTTATGAAAATCAAAGGTAGTTAACATTCCTGGGATATGTGTGATCTTCTTGGTTACAATTTGTATCAAGTCACATGGCTGACCAATTGACCATCCAACCTTCATAAGAGGCTGACTGAAAATTTACAAGGGCCAAGATTATTTAACATAAGAAATCATGTCCTGAGAGTACTGCTATAAACATTATGTTTTTCTTTTCCATCTATTGCCAATACATACTCTTAGAAGATTTTGACTTGAATCTAAAGTGATATAATTGGTTTCAAAAATATGTGTTGTTTCCTCTCTTCTCTCCTCAACATTAATTAATCACTTACTACAGATCAAGAACTGTATCAGAGTATTACCCCAAAGACCTAGAGGGAAAGATGAAACTACAAACAGCCTGCAGGAGTCAACACATAACAGCACTTAATGCTTTCTTGAGAAAAAAATTCAGGGAAAACATGGAAGAGATGACTAAGATGAATTTTGAAAGATGGGTTAGAGTTTGGTGAGTGAAGAAGAAGAGAATGAAACATGCTTTAAGTACAGAGAATACTCCATGTAAGAAGTCATAAAGCAAGAAACCATACTTTTAGCAAAGAACAACATAGCCTGAGAAAGTCACAAAGTTGAGAAATGCAATGCAAATTTAGGCAAAGCAGGTCATTCCGCAAACAACATGCATAAGGGCAGGTAAAGAAAAATAGGGACTGGGCATCAGGACCTTTGTAGGCTATGAAAATTTAGTCATTCAGAGCTGTGATCTAGGAAACACCACCAGCCACTTTTAGAAAAACCTCTCTGACAGCAACTTGGAAAATAATGCAAAGAAAGAGAGATATCACTGCAAAATTTTAAAATCAGTGCAAAGAGGGTATGGTATTTTATACATTACCTAGAATGGAAAGCTGGTCTGACTGTGATCTCTGTGATTTGATAGGAGGTGTTAAAGAAAATATTAGAACTGAGAACTAAGAATCACATCCAGGATTTCAATTTGGGCAAATGTGTGAAAGATGATACTATTCTTAAAGGTAAGAGGAAAATGAGGATAAGCAAGTTTTCTTGAAATAATGAGCTCAGTTCAGGTCTTTTGAGGATGAAATGCTTGAAGACAATCCACGAAGATCCAAGAACAGTTCAAGAAGAAATGGCAAAATAGCAAGGCTCAAGGGAATCTCACAGAAGTCGAAACAGATATGTGGTTGAAACTATAACTGGGAGGGTGTTGACTCTTAAGGACTGGGAATATATCAATGAAGAAAGCCTTCATAAGAAAGCTTATACTTTGAGCAATAAACAATAACTCTGTTAAATAATAGATCGATTTGGGTTAAAGAAAACAGTAAGTGTTATGGAAAAAATAACATTGGGAAAGAAAGTCAAGATGCTGAGCAGAGGGTAAGGAAGAGGGTGGAGGCTAGAAGGTCTCAATGACAGGGTGACATTTAAGCACATTCTTGAAAGAGATAAGGGCTGGAACCTTAAGGATATCTAGGAAAGACCACTTCAGACAGACAAGATAGCTCATGGGAAGGCTCCCAGTTTTCCTGCTCTGTTGAAAGAGAGTGAGAAGGCCAGCACAGCTTGAGTAATGTGATTGAAGAGAAAAGAATAGGGGAGAATATCAGGGAGTTCACATAGTCTTACTGTGAGCCCCTAGAAAGTTTTGGAAAGAAGAAGTGATCTGAATCTTGTCTTAAACTTCTGTCCTGGCAGCTGTGAGAATAGAAATCAGAGGTGGTGGGGTAGAGAGGGGCAATGGTTGAAAAACAGGACATCAATTGGAAGGCTAGAGTACAATTTTCCAGATAAGAGGTGCTGATGATCAGATAGGTAGCAAAGGTGATGAGGATGAGCAGCATCTAGTTATTTTTGCAAGACACTTCAGGGTTTTATGATAGATCAAAAGAGGGCATGAATGAGGGGAGCCAGCTTTTTTGACCTGAGGAACTAGGAAAATGAAGATGCCAACAGTTGAGTTGAGGCTAATGTTGGGATACAAGTTTAGAATAAATCATGTGTTCAGTTTAGGGTATGTTAAGCTTATATGTGCTTTTATTATAGTAGAGTTGTGTACAGGGAGTATGTGGTGCAAACATGTACAGTATTCAGAGAAAGTATTTGGATAAAGTCACAAGAAAGACTCAGCTGACCAAGGAAGTAAGTAAGGATATGAAAGAAGATGATCTGGAACTGAATCCTGGGAATATCCAGTCCTAGGGGTGGGAGAAAAAATGAAGAACCAAGAAAAGCACTTAGAAAGTCAATGATGCAAGAAAACCAAGTGAGTGCAACATTCTTAAAACCAAGGAAGGAAAACTCAGCAAGAGGGAGCTAGTGATCAACCATGTCAAATGCTGCCATTTCAACATGGTTGCAAGTTGAGGAATAAGAATTGAGTGCTGGATTTAACAGTATCATTGATGAATTTTACTGATGCTTGTCAAGTGATTTGACTACAATGGCAAATGAAACAAAAACAAAAATAAAAGAAACTGTGGAAAGCTCATGTATAGTGAAGGAAACTACCACTATTTTGAAAATATATGCTGCTGCATGCATCTGACCAGGAGCTAACATCCAGTATTCATTAATTCATACAGCTTAACAATAGCATCTAAATAATTAAGCCCATCAAAAAATGGACAGAAGAGCAAAATAGACACATCTCCAAGAAGATATAAGAATATGAAAAAAAAAAGCTCACCACAACTTATCAACAGGAAATGCAAATCAAAATCACAACAAAATATCATCTCAGTCCTGTGAAAATGATCCATGTCGAAAACAGACCAGAAACAACAAGTGTTGACAAGGATGTGGAGGAAAAGGAACCATGTTACACTGCTGGTGGGAGTGTACACTTGTCCAAATTATAGAAAACAATATGGAGGTTTCTCAAAATAGTAAAAATAAATCTACCATACAACTCAGTAATTCCACTCCTTGGTATCTACCTGAAAATGCAAATATAAATAAATCCAATAATAGTAACCAAAAAACCCTAAGAATTTGAAAGAATATGTACATTCTTATATTCATTGCTGTACCATTTACAATATCCAGGTTATGGCAACAAATTAAATGCCCAATTGAAGTCAGGTGAAAGGAAAAAAAGACTTTTTGATTTGAACTTTAAACACCTCTGTCAGCTTTTCCCTAGGAAGCAGGCTCCATCAGTTAATTCACATTTTCACTGTTCACCTACTATTGGTATGCAAAAGTCAGCTACCAGCTTCTCTCAGCTCTCTCCCCCTCTCTCAGACCTAAAAAAAAAGGAAAAACTTAGAAACACAGTTTAAACTTTAGACTGGTTTGCCTCAATTTACCCTCTTTTAGACTTCCATGGGTTCTTTCCACCATCCCCAGCCTTCTCACCAAAATCCCAAGTCAAAGCAAGACTCTCAGAGTGCAGACTAATTTATTACTAAACAAAGTGATTTCCTAATTAGTGCAAAAAGAAACATGTAAGTAAAACTCCAAATTACTTTAATATTGCCCAAAACCTTTTTCAACATTGTCCAAAGTCCTTTCCCCAGATTGTCCAAAAATCCTCAGTCTATCAGTCCTGATCATCTTACCAACATCAGTCAGAGTTCATCTCCATGTGCTCGAAGACATCTTCCTTTGGCGTGCTCCAACTCTTCCATGCTGTCTTCTCCTTGTCCTCCTCCAGGTAGCAGAAAAAAGCTCTATAGTATCGGAACCTGTAAGGTCCACTTTCTTTTCAGGCCTGACTTTGGCACAGCCTCTCCAAGACACAAGTCAAACTCAGCAAATCAAACTCTAACACAGAGTTCAAATCTTCAAACTCCTTAACTTCCTTTAATAGACACATTCCTAGCCTGGGCTAGCCAAAGACTGCAGGTCCCAGGCCTTGGCCACATGGCCAAGCTCACATGCCTCACATCTTCATCCTCCAAAGTCCTTGACCAAAAATGCTCACCCCACAAATGGCAGAATCCCTTTCTTTGGTTCATCCCTCTTTATATATCCTTATTTCTGTTTCCCCACCTTCCAGGAACAGCTCCTGAATTATCACCTTACAAAGAAAACCTGTTTTACTTCTTCCTCCCCCTTGTATCTTTCTGAAGGAAATTCTAATCAAGATCATTCTCACATTTTAGCATATCCTCCTTAAAATTTGCAATCTTAGACCGGGTACGGTGGCTCGTGTTTGTAAGCTTCAGCCTATGAAGCGGCCAGGACTAGGGATAGCGGTTCGAGTCCCGTCTGGGGCCCGTAGCGAAACCTAGTTCCAAAAAAATAGCTGGGCGTGGTGGCGCACGTCTGTAATCCCAGCTACCTGGGAAGCTGAGGCTGGGGATTGCTTGAGTCTATGGTACCCCTGGCAACGAGAGAGAGCCTGCGGTTCCACGGGCAAAAATAGCGAGACCTAGTCTCAAAAAAAAATTAATAAATAAATAAAAATAAAATAAAATAAAATTTGCAATCTTAAACAGGAGACAATGACACCCTGGGAGGTAGGTACCCCCTATCACAATGATAGATGTCTAGATACAAAAAAAATGTGGTAGATGGACACAATGGAGTATTACTCAGCCGCAAAATATGAGATTTTGCTGTTCATAACAACCTGGATGGACTAGGAAAGGATTATGCTAAATGAAGTGAGTCAGAAAAATAAAAGATAAATACCACATGATATCAATCATATTTGGAGTATAAACAAATAAAAACAAAAGAATAGACAGAACTAAATCAAAAACCCCTTGGATTCTGACTGTAGAACTGAGATTACCAGAGAGGGGAAAGGGTAAGGCCAAAGTAGGGGGGGACCATGAGACTGTGGTAGTGTTAATGATCCTTGGATGGTGTGCATGGATTGTAACAGACATTTGAAGAGGTGTGAACCTGTACTCCTAAAATATATATAGTATAGTAAACCAATGTTAACTCAATTACAAAGAAATGAAAGTTAATCTTGTACTTAAAAGAAAATAGAAACCATTAAAAAAAAAGTAACTCCCTCTTAAAATCCTAAAATCTACAAACATCTCTGTCCTCTTTTATCTTTAACCTTACTGTCATTCTCTGATTCAAGAGCTACAACACAACTTATCCAAGGCTCAATTTATTCTCATCATCAAATAAGATTACTAGACCTCAAGGCACAGCTATCTCCCAATGCCTCAAAAGTATTTCACCTTCTTAGAAATGTATTACCTTGTATTCTGTCTCTGTTTTCTTTGCTTTTTCATGATCATAAAAATGTGTTCAAAGTTGTGAAATCAAAAGACAGGAAGCTAATTTATTCTCTACCTTGAACAATTATTTATTACTTTCTTTCATTTTATTTGAAATTATCTTGGTGGGTTTCTGTTTGGATTTATCTTTTTTTGGAATTCTGTGAACTTCCAGGAATTCTGTGAGCTTCCAGGAATTCCAGAATTCTGTGAGCTTCCAGGATTTTTCAGAATGCAATAGGTTCTGGATGCCTGCTTCAACATTTTGGGGGATTCTTCACCATTATTATTTTTAATAAGCTAATAAGACTTTTGCCCCCCCCCCTTCCTCTCCCCTTCTCTGGAATCTTTTTGATGCAAATGTTCCTTCCAGTGAAGCTTCCTGTAATGTGTTCTCCTTGTTTAAATTTTTTTTTCTTTTGCTGGTCTTTTTTGTATGCCTTCCTCTACCTTATCTTACAGTACACTGTATCAGTGAACTTTACTGTACTTTTTAGCTCAATTATTGCATTCTTTGCATCTGTGCTTTCTCTTTGGGACTTTTCATATTTCCTCTGTTCATATTACAATTTTCGTTTTCTTCATCTATTGTTCTAATTTCAGTGAGCACCATTAAAATTGTTGTTTTGAAATCTTTTTCTAATAGTATCATTGCATAAAAACTTCCCCTAGGGTTTTGCCTGACTTTGTTGATAGGGTTGTACTTCTCTGTCTCCTCATTATGTTGGGTGCTCTGTTCTTACATCTATAGATTAGGCTAAGCATTTTTCCTTTCCAGTCCTTCTGTGAAGGATCTTATGATAGACTGAAGTTTGTAGGCTATGGGTCTTAGGGTATTGGCTCTTGATGCTGTGTTGAAACCTTGTCACCAGGTGGGATTACTGGAACTTAAGAAGCAGCATGAAGTGGTGGTCTGAGAACCCAGTGTTTGGAGTGGGAAACAAGCAGGCAGGAAGTTAGAAGGTTGCTGCTACTGAATTGCAAGAACACAGTTCTCCCTGAGCATCGGAGTTGCTTGAAATGAGAACACCACGCTCTGTAAGCTGTCAGCTCAAGGTAGAATCCATTTACAAGGTTCCCTGAGGATGTCAGATGACAACTCTTAGCCACATTGCAATCTTATCTCAGCACATTTTGCAAGCTGCATTTCCCATTGCTGTTGCTCAGGCAACAGCAGTGGCCTAGTAGCTGGGGAATAAGGCTGCAGGCAGGTATCACAGTCATAGTCACAAGCTGACTTCCCAGGAACCTGCCAAATCTAGGTTGTGGGGGGCAGTTTCTGCAGCCACAGAAGCTGGCTGAAAACAAATGTCTGACGGTAACTATGATCATGTCCTACATGCATAAAATCCCACGGATGGTCTGGGAAACACATGCCCCTACAGTCACTGTTTCTAAGCAAGCCCTGGGAAGATCCTGGAGCCTAGGAGCAGCTGAAAGTATTTCCCAAGGGCCATAGACCCTGGCCGGGAAAACTCCGGGAGGCAGTTGGCTTGCTGACTACCCCTAGCAAGTTCTGCAGTTTCTCCTGGTCACCTGTGAGCCATTAATTGATAAGGACTGATGAGCCATGATAGATGTGAGAATTAACTAGAAGTTTCAAAGCCCCTCATGGCAAAAATCTCAGAGAGTTCACCTTCTTGCACCTCATGCCAAGGTTTTAGTTTCAACATATATAAGTTCTTCAGTTAGTTTAGTGGCCCCTTCTATGATTTCTGTTCTCCATGTCCTATTGTTTTTCAGAGGAAAACTCCCCATTTTTCACACATGAATGAGTGCACTCCCTGCTCCAGTGCAGTTCCCAGGTACTGGGGCACCTGATGTGGGAGTAAATCCTTCAGTCTCCTGAGGGAGACTCCATGTTCTGATCTTTCAAACCTGTGACGCCATGTCCAAATATCCCCCTTGGTTGGATGGTATCTCAGACTTTATTACACTCTTTCTAGATTTCTACATCTTTTTCTAGTAGAGATACTGACCCTCCTTAGTTCTTTTTCAAAGGTTCCAGTATAGTTACAGAGTTGTGGTGCCTATAGGGAAAGAAGTCACTCCAGGATCCTATTTACCTGCCATCTGACCTCTCCTACCTCTAGATTCTATTTTCTTTGCACAGTAGAAGAAAGCATCTCCCAAGAGTGAGGAAAGGGAGGGTACTATGTAGGAGGAAACAGATGTCAAGGGCAGACAATTTTGAATGACTGTTATATGCCTCCTACTGTCTGCTGAGAGCAGTCTGCTTTTATTTCCTACTTAAGCACACAAACAAATCCGCACACAAAAATATAAATAATCAAAGAAGTAAAAATATACTCCAAAACACAGTTTCTCAAATATCCCATTTGAATTGCAGCCTTCTTTATTTTTAGTTATTCTGTATCATATGTATAGACAGGGCAGGATTACGGAATGGTCCCAACAAATCTTAACTTCTAATGCCATGGCCTTGTGTAATCCCTCCTTTTGAGAATAAGCATGATTGAGCGGCTTGCTTTCAGCAGACAGAATGCAGCAGAGTGATGTGCTATATCACATTCTGAATGTGACTTGCTTTGGCTCACACTTTCTTCTTGGCTCACTCTGATGGAGACCAGCTGCCACACTGTGAACTACCCAATGGAGAATACACATGATGATGAATGAGGTTGGTTTCCCACCAACAGCCAGCAAAGAAATGAGACCCTCAGTTGAAAAATTGGCAAGGAACTCATTCCTATTCACAACCATGCCATGTGATTCTGTGTTCTTCCCTCAGCTGAGAGTGGAGATGCCTGTAGTACACCTTTACTGAAAAACCTTAGTGGATTCAGTAAGCCAAGCAGAGGTTCCTGATCTATAGAGACGTGAAATCACAACTATTTTATGTTGTAAACCACTCACTACACATGGGGTGAGCTATTATAACAGACCTTTAGCAGTAGATAATTGATACACTCCAATTTTTTTCTTCTAAAATCATCAGGGAAAATAACCAAATAAACAAATATTATCTCATGTCCGTACACATCTATTATGCAAAACAAAATAAATACATTGAGTAGGACTGGCAAGGGCAAGGTGGAAGAGAAATTTTTAAAAAGTGGGGGAAGAAATAATGTGTAAATTAGCAATCTCACTTCTTCAATGAAAGTTGACATCTAATATAAGAAAACTGCAGAACTGGAAGAGTAAAAGAGAAAAAAGAAGGATTTTTGAATGAACATAATATAGGCAAAATAGGAACAAACACTCCTCTCTTCACTAGGGATTTAGTGCTTATCAAAGAAAGGGATGAATGTATAACCCTTGCCAAATATGCACCAAAGGTTCCTCAATGTATATACAGTGTTTTATAGATTTTAACACAATGAGTTTTGATGTAGAGGTAAGTCAATTGGTCAAGATAGCTCAATGTCTCTCTCGTGAGCATTGGGTTATATTCTCTTGGCTCAGTGTCTTTGTTCTGCTAAACCACAAGATCTTTGAGGACAATGATATGATATGATATGATCCATTCTTTTAAACTCAGGAGTGTATAAAGAGCACTTGGCATATCTGCACATTTTGGCTAGTTATGATCCTCCCCTAACTTTTAAGGTCTAGTCTGAGAAATATAGGTAATGTTTCTTTAATAAATTCCAATAAACATTCCAATTTAACACATTTAATAAATTCCAATAAATATTCCAATAAACCCAGAGAAACTAAAAGACTGGTGAAATGGAGTCCAAATAGGACTTAAATTAGAACTCTTTGTTATGTCCTCAAAAAAAAAAGGGAGAATATTTAGAAAGGAATACCGATTTCATTATATTTCAAAGATTAACAAGAGTTAAATATTTTTGAGAGTTCAATATCTTTGATTAAGAAAAGGATTCCAAAATTTGATATAGGGAACATCACATGTCAGAAATAGAACTAATAGAAATAAATAAATAGAAATAAAATTGTCATTCTTAAGCTGGGCATGCTAGGGATCGCGGTTCAAGTCCTGCTTGGGGCAACACAGCGAGACCTAGTCCCAAAAAACAGCTGGGCGTGGTGGCACATGCCTGTAATCCCAGCTACCTGGGAAGTTGAGGCTGGGAATTGTTTGAGTCTGTGGTACCCTGGGCAACATGAGCCTATGGTTCCACGGGCAAAAATAGTGAGACCTAGTCTAAAAAAAAAAAAAAAAATTGTCAGTCTTAGCTTTTTGTTTGTTTGTTTTTAGGTTATAAGATTCACCTTGGTTCCTCATCCAGAAATAAAGCTAGTTCATATTTGGCTTTAATAATATCATCACAAATTTTGAAGCAGATTATTGATTTATTAATCTGAGATTATAAAAACAAATGTTTACTATGTGTCCCCAGTTTTATTAGTCTGTCAGCATTACCGTGGCACAGGACACTATTCTCTTGTGCCTCAGCCTCACCATGCACTATAGTCATCCTTGCTCTGGACACATCACCTTCCAGAGATGGCCCTGCTTCTCCTGCCTACATGAGTAGGGCACATTCATTTTGTGCAACTTAGCCTAATCTATTGAGTACAGATAATTGGTCCCAACCAGGCCAAAATATTTCCCTAGAATTTAGCAACAATGTCAGCTCTGTGGTGGTAGAAAATGTGCAAGTTAGGACTGCCAGTGTTGCTGCTTCTCTCATGTGTACCCAAGAAAGAGAAAGTACTTGCCTTCAAAGAGGAAGACAGTCAACCACACAGGCAAGAGCTGAGAAAAGGTCAGAGGTGGAGGTTTTGTGTTTGAAAAGCCTATTTTCTATCTGTAGCACCTCCTATGGGGATGTGTATCCTCCAATCCTTGTCACCATGTGTCGGGCCTCAGTTGTAAGCTTACCTGGTTCTCCACGGTACCGAACAAGAAAGCAGATCATGAGGCCCATTTATGGGGGCCAGGAACAAGTCTTTATTACAAGGTAGGAGGAAAACATACAGGTAGTAACAAGGGAAGCAACCAGCAGCCGCAGTCCTCTGGCCTCCAGATGCAGCTAGTCCTATGGCCTTGATAAGCCTCTCCGGAGGAGCCCTATTAGCTTATACATGAATTTATATACAAAGCCAAATTTAGGCCTGGTTTAAAGAAGTACCTGTGAGCACTCAAATTATACATCAAGATTACATTATTATTTATTGCCTTCCCCACCTGCACAGTACATCTCAAGTTTATACTTAATCTGCTAGACCACCTGTGCTGGGAGGTGACGGCGAAAACACTCTCAGAAACTCTGAGAAACCTCTTTTTTTCTGTAGGCCTTACAGCATCACTTCTTAGTCCTACTGTATTCCTGTTATTTGATTTCCTTTTAATGTGCTCTTTTTAAAATGTCGTTAATAAATTAAACTGACCTAACTAAAATGCTGTGGGTTTTCTTCTCTTCCTGCTTCCTGGCTTACCTTATTCTTAGCCATTCCACATGCTACTGACAGCCATATATATTGAAAACACAGGGTGGAAACTCCTAATTTCCAGATTAAGGTATTAAGAGATTTTCAGTAATCAAGGGGAACCAATGTGCATTAAGGGTGACAAAAAGAAAATTTTTTTATTTTATTTTATTTTTAAGAGACTAGGTCTCACTATATTGCCCCAGGGTTGTGTCGAACCCACAGATTCCAGTGATCCCAGCCTCAGCCTCCCAGGTAACTGGATTACAGGTGCGCACCACCACACCCAGCAAAAACTTAAGTTTTTCAAAAATAAAACTAATTGCAATGTAATAAATAATTCAGAAAGTTATTTGTGACAGTCAAAAGACTTCCTCTCAGTAATACAAGTGGGGCCTACATTTTCTGTCCTTTAGAGAAATTCCTGTGGGCTCAGTGATCATAAACAGTGAGTAACACCACCACCTGCTGGTGTTTAAGGAAGTTACAGGCTGGATTATCTATTCAATAGTCTTAAATGGTTGAAAGTTATCTAAAATATTTTTGTTTTTAATTTCTTGTTTAATTTGCATATTTTTAAAGTTTTGCAGTTTTCAAGTTATCACAAATTACTTAAAGCATTATATATGCTTCTTTTTTTTTCTTTCATTATTTGAAGTGTCTCTTGGGCCTTGACCAAAACTAGTTTAAAATTATCTTAAACAATCCTGTTTTTCCTAAAGAAATATAAATAGATTGCAATTGTGTTTAATAGCAATGCTTATATTTTCTGCCATAGGCTATTGTTATACTATAACTTCTGTATTTGAACCCTGGAAAAACAGCGCTTAGAAATTGACATTCTTTTTTGTGTATTACCAACATTAAATCAAGAAATTATTGCCTAGTTAATTGCATTTTGCAAAAGTGGCATGTTAAAAAGACACATGTGATACCACTTTTTGACTGAGTGTAAAATACATGTAGTTAAATTAACAGACATTTTATCAGAGGAAAAAGATCATTGCTGTTTTCAGTTAATCTCTAGTATTTTAGAGTAGATAATCTATGTAAATTTGGTAAGTAGCAAAATGATATTTTTGTAAAGTGTTCCTTGCTTCATTTCAAATAATAAAAGAAAAACCAAAAATAATACTTTAGGTTATTTGTGATAACCAGAAAACATTAAAAAATATTTAAGTATCTACCCAAAAGAAAGAAACCACTTATTTGATAGGACACCTGAACTCTTAGGTTTATTGAAGCAGGATTTACAATAGTCAAGGTGTGAAAACAACCTAAATATCCCCCCAAAAGATGAGTGGATCAAAAAGAGGTAGTATATGCACAGTGAAATTATTACTCAACAATCGGATAAATTCATGCCATTTTCAGCAACATGAATGGAACTGGAAGGGATTATGCTAAGCAAAATAGAGGGAAAAGATGGATATCAGATGGTGTAATTTTAGAGAAGAGTGAACTTCAGACTTTCTCTGCCTATATAAACCTCCTGTTTATTATCCCAGCGTGGTATTAACTGACCTGGGTTTGGTGGAGGGGGTGGAGGAAAACAAACACCCATCCTGGAGAGGGTGTGAGGGAGCTTTGAAGTTCTATTTGGAGGCTGAGATCAGATGTGAATCCAACAACAATATATCTCAGTCAGACTTCCTGAACCCTTCCTTTTGTTGGGTCCCTACTTCCCCACAGGGGATTTCCAATCAGCTAGACTCACAGTTTATAAAGGTTGGCTTGTCTTACAGCAAAAGATGGTAACAGTCTTTTCCATATCAGTTACACAATAAGAGATCCCATCAAACACTACATTTATATTCAGTTGCTTAAAATAACGATCTGTTCCAAAAAGAAAAGCCATATTTTCCCTTTTCTGTTTCTGACCAGGAGACTCACAGTCTGTAGATATTTCTCCAGCTATAATTTCTTCCATCTGTTGTTTCATGGAGCAAGGACTCAGGGAAACCATTCATGAACTTGAAGAAAATTTGTTTTCATGACAAGACAGATGCTGGTAGAAGGCCGATGAGAGTAAAATTCACTGATGTATATTCTGACAGACCTTGAGGTGGGCAGTTTACCAAAAAGCAAAAATGCCATCACATTTTTTCCCCTGATAAATGGCTACATCTTAAGTGGTCACCATCTGGGAGCTGATGAAAGCTAACTGCTCCAATGATGCAAATATTGGATCTATTTTGTGTTGGCAGAGGAAGTAACTTGTGTAAGGGATTTGAGAATTCAACACATAAAATAGAGTCAGAATTTACTTAGTGCTTTACCTCCAAAATTAGATCCACTCTGGGACCCAAGAATCACCAGAAGTTTCCAAAATTAGCTATGATATTATAGCAGAAGTTTACAATACTGCCTAAACTTTAAAATCACAGTGCTGAAGCTTAGCCCGAGAATTATTAAATCAGACTCTTGAATAGAGCCTGGGCAAAGACATTTCCAAAAAATAAATAGTAAAACTCCACTGGTACTGGGCAGCCATGGCTGAGAACCAGTGTTATTAGCTTGCAGTAGTATTATGGAAGCATGTTTGTATCTTTGCCTCAGCACATTCATTTTGATTACATTCATTCCTCGCAGTCAAATTTATAAATTATACTTGAATAATCACTCTCTTAATCATGAAATTCTGATCAATAATTTTCATCTTTCATGAAAGAAAGAGATTTACCAAATGATATCTAGCAGTATCATGAAATGTAAATATGACTTCCATTCAGAAAAATTTATGCTGAAGATCCTCTTTATTTGTCATATTTGCAAGGGCTAATTATTTTGTTCATTTTAACTGACTTGCGTATTTTTTCTATATCACATTAGATATTCTCAGTATAAATTAATTTTATCTAAATATTTTAACATCTACTGAGTACCCCTAAAAATATTATTACAGTGCAATTGAAAACCATATATTCTTCAATTTAGTTAATAAAGGTAAGATTAGTCAGTATTTTTGATGATAAACCTAAAATAATATAAAATTAAAATCATATTTATAGAGTATATGAATATACAATATGTACTGATGCTGGGGCTAATACTGATTAAGCTATTATAATAAAGAAACTCCAAAATACAGTAGATTAAGTAAGATTGAAGTTTTTTTCTCTCTTTCATGAAACAACCAAGAAGATGGTACCTTTTAGTACAAGGAGATTGTTTCAATAGTTGCCAATTTCCCACCAATGGGGCTAGAGGAAAGAAGCAGAGCACATCACTTCATTTCACAATTCATTGGCTAGAACTTAGCCACATAGGTTTGTCTCATTGCAAGGAAGGAAGCCTGAGAAATAGTTTCCAGCTGGCAGCCAGGTGCCCCACTGTAAACCAAGTATTTCTATTATTAATACAAAGAGAAGAATGGATATAAGTGATGATTCCCAATCACCACAACATCTACGTACAAACTGAAATCTAAAAGTACAAAGGAACTTTAAATTTTTATTTTGAGGTTAGGTTTTATTACGTACCTTGCTGACATCTAAGAAGTTTAAGATGTATACTAGCTTGGACTTTTCTGATTTTTCTGATGTACCATGTTCATTTATACATAGCTTTAACTATTAACTATAGAAAATGATGCATATTTTTAATCATTCTTTAGTCCTAACTGTATTCCATGGCATCGACTTGGGTCTTTCCAGAACACAATGGTTCTACAGAACAAGGTCCAAACACGTCTTATGATAGTCATTTTTATTTCTTTTACTTACTTGAATGAATTTCGTTGACTTTGTCATGGATTTGTTTCAAAATCTTTTGAAAATTAAGAATGTATACACACACATTAGTTACCATTTCTTATTCGGAAGTCACAGAGAGTTCCCATTTCACTCCAGAACTTCTAAGAATGAAGTAAGATTGTCATTTAGAAACTAATTTTGAAACCTGTGCATACGTGAAATCATCTGAAAAAAATGAAATGACCCCCAGGCCAGCAGGATTCTACATAAACCAACTTGACTGTACTAGTACATGTAAAGGAAAAATGAGTCATTTAAAAGAAAGAGGATTAGCCTTAGCAAATTTAGAAAAATAAGGGTCACTGTGGCAAGACTTGATCATAGTCCTCTTAAGCACTTCCCAGGAAAGTAGAGGTCATATTTCTAGGGTTTCAGTAACAACTGTAAAGTTTTTCATGGACATCATAGATACATCATCTTATTTTAGCCCAATGATATTAAATATTCATGTCACCTAACTCCCTCTGTAAAAGCATTTACAGTGACCTTAATGCTTTTTAAACACTGAGCCTTTCCCATTATAAACTTTAAAAATGATTTCTGATTGTACTTTGCCTTTCCAAGTGTTTCCACTTATTTTAGGCTTCAGTGAGGATGTCATTAGGAAATAGCTACACCTTTACAACTGTAGACTGCATCCAGTGACGAGTTCCTTAAGATGATATTTCTATACCACTCCCTGCTGCAAGCAGGAACAAAGTCTCTATTTCATTTATACATAATATGAGTTGATCAAAACTTAAAGAAAACTGTCTTATGTCTGCTTAAGATGAACATAGCTGAAACTCTTAACATTGTTTTTCCTTCTAAAAGTCCTCCTACTTGATTAAACAACTATAGGATCTAGGAATTTGGATACCTTGATTCAAAAATTTGAGTCTGGTTTTATTATGTCTTTTGGCTGTAAGGAACACAGACTCATTCAAATGGTCTCAAGGAAGGTGAGTGTATTATAAGGATACAGGTAGCACTTAAAAGAAGGAATATCATAGGAATCAAGAAGAGCTTGGTGGGCATAGTAGTGTCTTGGTTTTCAAGTAAGAAGAGGATTGGTCATTTTGTCACTCAGCATCAGTAGCTCAATCATTTTCATTCTTTGCTCCATCTTCAATGAACTTTTTCAAAGCTATGTTTTGTTTTGGTTTTTTTTTTTTTGTACATCCCCTTCTGTTTTTGTCCTGATTACTTTCTGGCATCTATTTCCCCAAAAATTCAAATTCTTAGAGAAAGGGAGTCAAATTAGTCCTCAATTAGCCTCTTTTCTGGACAGTCTTTATGAGTCTTCTTGCCTGAGGCTACTGGTCAGCTGTGATCAGCTCCCATTGGAAAAGTCTCCCCTCCCAGACAATCAACTGTGGTGAAGCTGGCCATTTGAGCCATCAGAACTTGAGATCAATGTCTCAGGCACACAGGAGGTCAAGTATGAGACATCTCACTTCAAAAGTACTGTGGATTGACAAGAGCCTATAGCTTAACAGAGCCAGAGAATTTAAATGTCAGTATTTGATTTGGATATATCAGAATCTCCTGGGCTCCTTTTAAAATACAGAACTCTTGGCTTCACTCTAGACTTACTGAATTAAAAACTCAAAGGGAGTCAACAAAAGATCACATAGACAATGGTGGTCATGGTATCAGATACACTGGGCAAATAATGATAGCTACACCAAGTAAGTTTGTGTAGGCATACTGTACAATAATCATGGTGCCAAAATCACCCAATGATGCATTTCTCATACTGTGTGGTCATTAGATATTTGTGACTGTAAATATATATACAATGTTTATATTTAATCATTTATAATATATATATATATATATTTCCCTAAGAGATCATAGA
The DNA here is from genome assembly GCA_004024945.1 of Uropsilus gracilis. Classification (NCBI taxonomy): domain Eukaryota; kingdom Metazoa; phylum Chordata; class Mammalia; order Eulipotyphla; family Talpidae; genus Uropsilus; species Uropsilus gracilis. The sequence continues at coordinate 59,736 of PVHY01004727.1, forward strand.
TTTGAGAGGGAACAGTTATATGAAGAATCAGAGGGTTATATTATAGATTAGGAATTCTTGATAAATTTTAATAAATTTATTGTGGAATTATTATGTCTGATTGTGTGATATTATGTGTGATTAAAATCACAGTTGGAAATTAGAAGTATGAAGGTGAAGGAACTTCCCAAGTATGCTTCCCTGAAGTTTCTAGAGTTTATATAAATGATAGTCTGAGGGCAAAACTCAGACTTTTTGTTAAACTCAAACACCATGAACATTTGCATGGCATTATACACAGGTTAAGAGTTATATCATTTTTCCCTTATTTAGAACACATAGATTTAGTGAAATATCATGAGTAGCATGTAATTTAATCTTATCAAAATGTTACCTGAACGGTAAACACAATTTTCATCATATAATTTAGAGAATCATTCATTACATTTTGTTTTGTTTTTATTTTTTAAATTTTTGTTGAACATTTTTCATAGAGGTAATATTAAGATACCATCATCATGTATTGTAAGCATGAAACTAATAAATTATTTTGTAATGTTTTTAAGGAAGAGCTTTATTTCTCAATAACCAACATCACCATAAAAACAAGTGCATTTCTTCTGGATAGTATCTTTATTACAAAACAAATATTTTATATTGAGGTAACACTCCAGATAATATTTGATAAAAATCAATTCAGTTCTGTATATAAGATTTTACCTTTTGCAACATATATAAAGTCTCATAATTTTCCTAGCTCTTCACTGACTGGTTTTAGGAAAGAAATAAAGCTAAATCTATCTATTTAGAGAAGGATTTCTTTTTAATACCCTCTGTCACTCAAATTCCATTTCACCAGTAATTAAAGAGGCAATGTTTGTGAGAGTTCCACTAAAAAATATAAAAAAGGAAAAAGGATAGTTTTTTAAAAGTTTTGTTTATCCAGAGCACCTCATTGTGCCATAATTTGAAAGTGTTTTCACAAACTAAACAGTTAATCATGTAGGTTTTATTTATACCAAGAATAAATAGAATTCTTTTGTCTACAACAGAAATACTGTACAATGTTCCAACTCCAGTGTTTTGCTGTGAAGCCCTTCCTGATTCTCCAAGACAAAGTTGGTCTCTCTTCTGTGTTTCTATAAATTTAATTTATATCTCTGTTATAGTGTTCACCACAAAAAATTATAATAATTCTCATCTCCCTCATGACTCCCTCTTTAGTTCTGTAATTTTCTCTTTCTATAAGCTCCTCAGGAGCAAGAAACAAGTCTTAAGTTTCTTTATAGCCTCAGCACCTAGCATAGTGCCTGGACTATAATAGAAACTCAATAACTGTTTTTCAGCTTAGAGAGTTGTGAACTATTTTGGCTGCAAAGCTGTAATACACATTCCTCCTTGCTTTCAGGCTCTGAGTGCATTCTGTTATTATTCCATATTGCTTAAATCTCTGCAGTTAACAATACCCTCGAAACAAGCATAAAGTCCATTATCTCCTTTAAGAAAGAAATAGTCTTTGGTTAGCCTTCTGATTAGAAAAAAAATGAATAAATTACAGTTAGAATGATTTCCCCACTCTCTGACTCCCGAGACTGTGGGACCTCTTCTCAGGAAAACTGGTGCTAATAGCCATCTTGGCAGTCATTATCATCTTGGTCCCCAATGGGTTTGTTGTGATAAGCATCAACTGTTAATTTTCTGCTTTCCCTCTCAAGGTTTTTTGACTGGCTGCCTTCCTCGCTGCTCGATTTGCTCTCAGTCGAGTTGCTATCTTCTTTTGATTTGCTGCTGTCCTCAGAGTCACTGTCATCATCCTCCTCAGATTGGCTATTCTGCTCAGACTGGCTTTCGTCACTTTGGCTCTCTGCTGAGGTGCTGCGAGATTGGAGGCCCTCCTGACTAGAACTGTTCTCTTCAGTGGACTCTGAGCTTTCCTCTGAGTCTCTGAGGCTTTCATTGGACTCACTGTCAGCTTGCTCCTCTCTAGATTCACTCTCTGAATCAGAGGGTTTATTCAAGTTGTCCTCTTCACTGGAGTCACTATCTTCCTGATCTGAGTGACTGGTGGTGTTATCTGGGTTATCACCCCTGGACTCACTCACCTCTTCCTGAGACTCACTACTATTTTCTTGGGATGGGGGGTCAACCTCCTCACTGGACTCACTGCTGGAGTTTTGGACATTCTCACTGTCTTCCAGGGACTGATTTTCCTCACTCTCTTGAGATTCACTCTCGCTGTTCTCGCTGGATTGACTGAGGCCAGATTCTTTGCTGTTGGTGCTTTCTGTAGAGTCACTCTTGGCTTCTTCCGTTGTGTTGCTGTCATCAAGCTCACCTCTAACATCTTCCTCAGAAATGCGAGATTTCCTGAAAAATTTCCTACTGGAATGCTCCACTGATTGACTATCATCTGAATCTGGAGTACTGGCTTGTTCCACGCCCTTCCCTTTAGATTCTTTTGAATTGACACTGGCACTCTTCGTTCTGGAGCTACTTCTCTCACTTCTGCTGCCTTCTGGATCATCACTCTGCATTCCTTCATCATCAAACTCAGAGCCATCTCCATGGCTATTGTCACCCTCACTGCCAGCTCCTAGACTGTTCTCCTCACTTTCACTCTCCTGGGAGGAGTCACCTCTCTTGGGCCTGAGGTTCATCTCATCCTCACTGTCATGGTCCCTGCTCTCACTGGTAGTATCTTGAGTGCTCTCCTCCTTGGACTGTGTGGTGTCGGCTGAGTCTTCATCACTGCCAAAATTGGAGTTTCCTCCTTGTCCCTCTTCAGAACTTGGGCCACTGTCATCATCACCTAAGGTGTCATCTCCACTGTCATCTTCATCATCATCTTTTTCATCTCTGCTCTTAGAGATGCCACCAGTTGATCTATATGCATATTGATGATCAGAGCCCTCCTCTGACTCAGCACTGTCACTGGGGCCTTCATTTGCCTGCAGTTTGGGGTTAACAGACACAGTCAGTACTCCAGGAACTGCGAAAGAGTGTGTTACTGAAAGGCTTTCTACTTTGTTCTTTCTATGCTCATCCTCTAATCAGTGTCAACTTCACTGCCCAATAACATCTCTATCAGAGGTTAAAAGGGAGAAGAAACCTAGTGATTCCACTTTATACAGAAATAATTCACTCAACACTGCAAAACTTTCACACACCAAAAAAGTTTGTTGAAATCACACTTATGAAACTCAAATCATATTGCAAGCATAATTTCATAAAAGATATTCTCAGAGAATATTTGTGGATTAAAGAATTTGTTTTCAATGCTCACTCATCAAAAAAAATTTTATCTAAGTCAGAGTTAAGTATTGAGTGATTTCTAAATGACCCCAGATGATTTTTTAGTCAACTATGGCAGGGGGACCGTATGGGCATAAGGCTGAAATCTTTAGCCAAGATTAATATATACATATTTAATAGGAATTTGTATATCTCACCCACACCATGTTTATATCTCATTTACACAGAGTTGCCTTCAAAAGGTTCAGAAGACTCCAACTTAACTGATCATCAAGAAAGATTATTCTCATAAGTAAAATAACTGGATATTTACACAGATTAAAAGGGACAGTGATTCTTCATTCATAATGTACTGGAAAAATCCTCTATCTTTACCATATATGTCAGAGCATATTTACCAATCTTTTTCTTTGCTCATAAGCCCTTGGGATCAATGTCTGCATTCCCACATTGACTACAAGTTGATGCCCTGGTGGGCATCCCACACTGGGGAGGTACGGGGGGAGAACATACCCTATCCTTTACACAGGACCATCACCCTGATCCAAATGTTCAGAGAATGCTGAGGCAATAATCAAATTCTCCAGTTCTCTGATTATACATATCTAAAATGTTCCCATGAAAGACTTTGGTAAAAAAAGGGTTAAAATTCTTTTTTTTTTTTTTTTTTTTTTTTTGTGAAACTAGTTCTCGCTATTTTTGCCTGTGGAACCTCAGGCTCAGTTGCCCAGGGTACCACAGACTCAAGCAATCCCTAGCCTCAGCTTCCCAGGTAGCTGGGATTACAAGCACACACCACCACATCCAGCTATATATTAGGGACTAGGTCTCACTATGTGCCCCCAGTGGGACTCAACCAACCGTTTAAAATTCTAATAATTCATCTTCCAATTCTGGTTGAGTATTGAATATAAACTTTTCAAAGCTCCAGGGAAAAACTTTATTCCTGAAACCTCAGGACAACTTTCCCACAAACTTGGTAAAATTTTAGGACAACTAAGTCCTAAGAGTCTTAGAAAAAGGGGAAAAAAGGACTTTTTATTAAAGGGAGATAAATTAAGTCAACTTTCTCACTCTCAGGGTCACAGATGGGACTATTTTAAAGAGTCATTACTAAAGTGCCTTGAAGATCACCTATTCTCTCTGCCAACATGATCCTTAATAGGGTGGGGGGTACAAGCCCAGCAGTCACTTGTATTAGCAAAAATATATTGCAGTCACCTGACCTAAAATGCTCCTGTTGTAAGACTATACTTTCAGGGACCATTTCTATAGTTCATTACTAAAATGCTATAATTTTGAAAGCAACATTTTAGATTGATGAAGCTGTTACTGTCAAGCATAGTCTATAACTCCGTGGTGTGTGTGTGTGTGTGTGTGTGTGTGTGTGTGTGTGTGTTGTTTTAAACTAGGAGGGACATTTAGGGCCACATGTCTATAATCTAGTTCCAGGGATAAATATGGAATGAACAGAGTGTCCACAACATTCTCCGGCTCATATTCCCTCGTTTTTTTACAGGACTATTTGACTGTGTAACCAATGGTTAGAAAATATTATATTTAGAAGAGTTGCCAGGTAATTTAGTCTAACATCACTTCCTTCAATTCCTAAATAGTTGGAAAAGTTAAGAGGAACCTGTTAATTACCTGTTCCTCTGAAGTAACTTTACTTTCTTCTAATGACTCACTGCTCTCCTGAAAGGGAAAAAAAAATAGTTTGTTTTTCCTTTTCGTAATTCCTGAGGAAAGAAAAAAATCAACATATGATACACACTAATTGTTTGCGGTTTGGATTTACTACTTCCCAAATGGGTTAAGGTGATAGGAAGAGTAGCAAAGTTAATTCATGATATGCTTATAACAAAAATTAATTAAATAGTTACCAAAGGTGGCGTTGGTGTCTGAGCCAAATGACCCTGTAATACAGGAAGGAAAACAAGTTACTCCTTCAAAATACATTATGTCATTACAAATATTTAAAGTAATTATGCAATTATTTCAGTTTCTTGACATGTATTTCATATTTCAATGATTACTCATGAAATTTTATGGTGAAATGGCTAAATATGGAAATGGAAAATATGAGAAGATATTGGCCTGAAAATATCTAAGAGAGTTTTACATTTCTGAGACCTCATCTAGAGAAACTGTATTATGTTGGTAATACAATCCCCTAAGATGTAGTCTTAATTAGTTCATTGGTTTTAGTTTTTAACCCTGAAAACCAATTGCCTTGGTATTAACACTGAAATTCATGATGTATTATGTAAATGGAATGGTTGGCCATTCTGTAAATTTGAACAGGGTTGCTGTAAAGATACAAGCAACAAGTGTCTCTCAATCACTCTTCAATGTGATATAAACTAACAAAATGATCAATTTGAGAATATCCATTGTGCTGATATTTTGTAAAATTCAGTAGTAGGCAAAATAAAATTGAGAAAGTCATTAAATCTTCCTTGAGTGGCATAAGATCACCCATATTAAGCAAGTGTCAAAACTAAACTTAGTCACAGTTTTTTTTTCACTCCCTTTAATTTTATGAGATTTCTAAGAATTCCAGAGCCACCGCAGGTGTCCTGTACCCTCTCATTCCTTTAAGCAGTGTTTGCCTGGGTGTATCACATCTGAAGAAAAATCTATAAGACTTCAATTGTTTGCCATGTGATACTGCAGACAAGCACAATGCCAGAATCTATTCTAGTCAATTATCAATGGGAATTAAGAAGTGGAAAGGAACAATATGCTGGAATTTTTCTTATGACAAGGCTAGACTTGAGAATATGGCATGTCTATGGTAATTTTAGTGTCTCTGGTTGTATGAATAGAATACACAGTGGCTATTTTTAAAATTACCAGTCTAAGGACATCTCTGATGAAAGCTCATATAATAACTCCTTCAATGTCTATTTCAGTCTCAGGCAAATACAAAACCCCACCTCAGATCTCTGACATAATATGGCTACCACCAAAAGCTAGGATCCAGGCTATGATATATACAAAAGCTAGCTGTAAAAGAAGTAATGAATGAAACACTGTTTAGCCAAGATTTAAATCACTACTTGCAGTTCCAATCTTGAAAATTAACTGATCTCCTAAACCAGCCATCTTCCAGAGAGAGATTAAAGAATATGGTAAAGAATGTGAATTCTGGAGCCAGAGTGACCTGAGATCAAAGCCAGACTCTAATAATTACCAACAATTTAACCTACACAGAATACTGTATCTCAGTGTTCTCACTTCTAACAGTAAGAATATACAATATCCATTTTATTGAGTTGTGAAGATTGACAAGGTTTATGCATATAAAAGTGTGCAGAACCATGTCTAACCATAGTTCTTCACCATTCATGGACACTCTGGTTCATTACCATCTATCCCCTTGCACAACTATATACATCTATTATAATAAACAAGAGTGATGGAAAAAATGCTTCCTCTTCAAGCTATACTATTCAGTTGGAATTTAATCAAATGAATTACAAACTCAAACTACTATTCTTATTACCAGAATATTTCCCAAAAATCTAATTCCTACTTACCTTCCACTCTTCAGAGCTCTCAGTTTCAGTGTTTTGATACCAGGCTACCTAGAAGATTGAATACATGTGGTCAACTCATAGGGAAATTTCCAAAGCAAAAGCTGTTAATACTTTACATTAGAATCTCCTGGAAAGCTTTTTCAAATACAGATTGCTGTGCCTCCTCCCTAGACAATATGATTCTATAGTCTGAGACAGTACCCAAGAATTCACATTTCTAGCAAAGTCCTACTGATGTTGATCTGAGAATGACAGTTTGAGGATCACTATTTGTAGAGAAGGAAAATGAGAACCATAGTTGTATGATGAATAGCAACAGAAAAGAATGAGAAATTAATCAGATGATATTTTAAAGAAAACAACTTACTAAACAACTACTTGTTTTCATCTGGCTGAACACACACAGCCATCTTGGTTCACAGGCAATGAAAATTATAGAGTTCTAGATGTACAAACTCTTTTTTAAATATCCCTACCCCAATACTTACTGGAAGAGCATAGGACAACTCCAGAAAAAACATAAACAGGATGCTGGTCTTCATAGCTGAGCGTGGTGTCTCTACCTACAATGAAAGGCAAAGATGTTTTCCTTCATACTAAAGAAATATAGGTATGTCAACTTTTTATGTTTCCTTCTATTAAAAAACATTTTTCCAACTATCCATCTGCTAATGAATAGAGAAATGTCCTATTCCCATACAATAAAACATTCAGTCATAAAAAGGAATTGAGTATGGATACATGCTAACTCTTGAAATCTTCATACTAGTAAGAGAATTCAGACAAAGACAACATACTGCATGATTCCATTTGTATGAAATGTCTAAAATAAGCAAGTCCATAAAGAAAGTAGATAGTTGGTTGTTTCAGATTAGGGAACATAAATGCATCTTGTCATAATAGCTAAGGTTGCATTTGGGGGTGTTGAAAATATTCTAAAATTATTTTAGTGACATTTACACAAACTCTGAATAAACCTTAATGTCACTGAAATATGCACTCCAATGGGTAAAATGTATACTGCATTAATAGATCTCAATAAAACTGTTTTAAAAGTAACCTTACTCCTAAGAGGTAAATTGAAAACTGAGTAGTACCATAACCACTTCCTCACTAATACATAAAATCTAAGTGGAGAAAATAGTAATAGTAAAGGAAGAGGGCTATAAGAGGACTGACAATTATTTTTTTAATAATTGTGCAACTTGGTGAGGGCATAGCAACTTAGTAAAAATATGCACCCTCCAAGAAAATAAAAACACTACATTTGTTGATACCACCTATAGGTATTGGCTACTTTTCTGCATATGTGCACCCACACAGTCACAATTATAACATAATAATGCCTATAAAAGAGGTAGCATTTGTATACTTTTCTTGTTCTGCAAGAAAAGTACAATGGCAGGTTTTATAGATAAGCTTTTAATATCGATTGTGCTACAAGTAGTCACACGTTATACATGATTATGCCAAATTCTTTTAAAATGTCATTCACAGCTCTGAAGGATCTAGGGACGATTACAAGCTTGGGATACACTTATGAATCATGCTGAGAGGAACATATCAAATCAAACTGTATTTTCCTGGAGGGAGCTCATTTCACACTTCAAGAACTGGTGATTTGGAAAACAATTTGTTCTATATCCAAAAATAGATGTACTAAATGCCAATATAGAAAGTTATTCAAATGCTTTAAAGAGAAAAATAATTTATCCTGCATTAGTAGGATAACAGCCTTATCAAATGGATTTTCTTATATTTTATGAAAAATTCTTGCACTTTTACTTCAGATTTCATTTTGGTTGATTTGTTCCTGCAGATATTAAGTATAAATCCATGCCAGAGAGTCTCAATCCTGTCTATATGCTAATATCATCTTGAGAGATTTAACACAATGCCAAGGCACAAATCCTAGCACAAAATAGCAAGGCCCTTCACTGCAGTGGGGACAGGCATGATCTGGTGTTTAAGGTGATCCAAGTAATTATAAGCTCTGATTAAAAACAAAAAAAGCTCTGATTAAGAAATGATAGTATACTGCTCAGTAATGTCTGCATATGCTGAATAATCTGAAATGTTGGACTCAAGAAGCGATATAATTTTATTTTTAATTAATTCAAGAAAAAAACTGAATTTCAAAGATAAGGAGACTAAGGATGTTCCTTGATTTGATTTCTGTGCAGCTATCCCACCTTAAGTGGCATCATCCTTCCTCAACAATTATTTTTAATCTGCTACTTTCTTTATTCAAAGTCAATATAGCTCATATCAGTCAGTCCTTGTTTTATTATTTCCTTATTTAAATCCTTTGCCCCCTAGCAGCAGAGAAAACTTAAGAGAATGATCAACTGCGTGTAAAACAATCAAATCCAAGGAATCTACTTCTGAAGGATACCAAAATCCCACTCAAAAAACACGTATCTTTGACATAAAGTTTATTTTGGACTAAAGGCAGTTGAAAAATAACAGATGCAAACAGAGTCTGATTCTTCTTTTCCTTCCTAAAAGCAAGAGATAAACTCCATGTCAAAATGGTCATCTCTCTATCAGGAGAAAGGAAGACAATCTTATCACCAGAGACTGAGAATCAAGACTGAGAGAAACCATCCTTGCTAATGTAACCCTTAACTCTAGGCTCTTGTCCAACTAGCCACTGCCCCCACGCCAAATCCCTGGTCTTGTTAGTTTTTTGCGGATGCATTGTTTGTCCAAAAGCTTTCCACCATGACCACTTTATCAGACTTCATTCTTTCATAAAAGCTCCTGTGCACATGTAAAATTTTTAATAAAATATGTTCTATTAATCTGTTTTATGATTGTTGAACTCTGAAGTCTATCAAGTGATCCTAAGAGAGCAAAGAAAAGTTTCCCCTGCCCAACACTTCCTTTAGTTTCCACAATCAAAACATCATTTAAAGTTCTTAGGTTTATTTTTTTTTTAAGAACAGGAAACTACCCTAAATATGATACTCTCAAAATAACCATATGCAAATGGTTTGGGTTTTGCAGGTCAAATGAAAATTAGCTCATCATTTTAATTTTCAAAGTGAAATTTGAATAAGGTGATAATATCTTGATATACTAAAAACTAGCAAGTTTTGTAGCCTTGATTAAAAGGCTAATGAATACTGAATTATCCCCTTGTATTTTCTTTTGCATTACACACTTATTTAAGTTACAACAAAACGAGGGGAAACTGCACCCATGAATGTGTGTTTGTGTGTGTGTATAAAACAAGTGAAGTGTGAGCTTTTAGTGTTCAAGTTTCTAAGAATGCTGTATTAGGAAACAGAAAGATGCACTAAGTTGTTTATGCTTCCCAAAATAACCTATGGCAATAATTTTCCAAATAAAATTCTGGTAAATTAAAATAAGATATAGTGATGTCCAGAGAGAACTGATACTACTTCTCAAAGAATACTCATCCATCCAGCAGTAAAAATAGATCAAATTTTAATACGTACATTAGGTTTTGAATTATTCATCAGAATAATCATACACTTGTGAAGTGTAAATTCAAATGAGAGCTCCAAACTTTTGTGACTTTTTAGCAAACATCCTGAAAAAAGTAGAAGTAGATTACAGTAGCCTTGTTTTGAGTGATAGATGAGCATCATAACTGCAAGCCTTAAAGTTCTACTTTGGTCATTGGTAAATGTTATTTCTACATTATAATCGTCATTCTGCAGTGAAAGCATGTGAAAAAAGGAAGTCAACAACCCCAGTCTGAGCTCTATGGAAGACAATGTGTGTGCACTAGAGACTTTCAGCCTCTGAATTGTTTTCCTAGAAATGAAAAGATCCAAAATGTTTATGCTCTGGAGATGGGAAATGTAGTCTCCTCACCCTCTGACTACTCTCAAGTAAAGAAACTCATTCTGAAATTTATACAAAGTCAAGGTTGACTTAAAGTATATATCTTCTTTTGTAAATACAAATGAAATAAATAGAAAGAAATGGTAATTTGAAAATCAGTGGCTCAATTTATGATACTTCATTTATTTTTAATTTAGTATTGTTATCTTCAGTAATGCTACTGAAAGGCATAACCATTCATTAGCAGCCAACAAATATTCACTGAGCATATTTTATGTACCAGACACTGAGGACAGCTGAGTATATAGCAGTGAATAATAATAAGTTGATCTTAGAAAAGTAGAATTACTCAGACTGCAAACAATCATGATCTCCATTAGTTAGAATTTGTTACCATATTACTCTTCGAAAATAAATTGGAATTTGGTTAGGACATGAATCAGAGAAACAAACAGATCAATTAAAGATTTTAGTTCTTCCAGATGTAACTATCTTTAGACAGTTATGTGAAAGCATATCTCATACCTTTCACCATAGTAACATAACTCTGAGTTACCCCAAAATTATAGATTTGGAAGACCTCTAAGTATATGAGGCACATTGGTCCACATCATCACTTGGGGTAGGTAAGTAGACTAATACCCATTATAAAATTATTTATTCACATGTTTTTAACCAACAGAGTCAAAGTAGAATAGTCTACTAAGCTATTAATTAAATAAAAATCTGGTCCATCAGAAGTTACTATTCCTAAAGAAGAGAGGGTATTGAAAAGGTTACTACACATGTTTTTTTTTTCAAATGTACAGAATGCATTGCTTCACGTCAGTTCCCACTTTGTGCCATGGAACACACAGACACTGCTGGTATATAGGAAGGAACAGAATAAATGCATCAAATAAAAATGCACATGGCAGGAGATGTATACTTCTAAATCTTTACAATAAAACAAGTCTTTTAAAAAAAGTACATTCAACATTTTGAATTCTGACTGTGGGCATTGTGCTAGCTTAAAAACTCAGCCTAATAACATAAAAACATTGTAATTCATATTTTTAGCCTCCTCTTTTAGTCACACAGCTCATTGTGATCATCATTGAATGCTATTACATGAGTAGTGTCAGATCTTTTAGATTAAAGGTTCATATTTTTGAAATCCTGTCAGTCTAGTTTAGATAATTTCAAATATCTTGTAGGCCATGAGTATCACTAAACCCTTGAAATAAAAATGTAAATGTCTTATTTGCTTTGCTAGTTGAAGCTAAACTTCAAAATAACCTTGTATTTGCCTCCTAATCAATAAATTTTCATTTTAAAGGTATTGTCCAGAGCTCTAATTAAAACATTACCAAGGAAAAACCTGAGTATTGACTTATCATGTCATCTTAATAAAATTATTTACTTAATATTAAACAATAGGTTCAAAAAGTAGGAATCATTTTTATCCAAGGCAGTTTTCCCATTTGTCTCTTCATGCCATAATGCCTGTTAACATGTTCACATATTTAATATTTACCAGACATCCCAGCAGATGCAATTTTAAAATGTTAGACAATGAAAATGTCTTACCCTCTTCAGTGCACAAAGGTTTTCTTCCAGAAAGTCTCCACAATCAAGCTGGCCTCCTCACAGGGGAAATCTATGCCTACTGAAGCCACTCTTGCGTTGATGTTCTGAACTCTTCTCTGATGGCAGAGGAATTTAAACTCTGCTTCAGCTCTTCACTGCCAATCAGTCTTGAGCTGGAGTAACTGACATCACAAGTGTACGGGACTCCAGTACACCCACACTTCCTCCAGTTTGCAGAGGCAGAATTTCTCTAAAAAGCTCTTGTGGTTCCCAAATGACTAGATTAGTTTCCATTAAATTGAAGATTTCCTGAAAGCTTTATTTTGATTTCTAAATATATGTCATTCACATCCATGCAGGTTTATGGACATTATAAACAATGACAATGTCTTCTATAGCAACAGATTCCAGCAGGCACAAGATGGGAAAGGAAGAAACAAGACGTGGGTGAAAAGTTTCTGGTTAATGCACATGTCCAGGTTGTACATGAAGAAAGTCACTAAAATACTAGATTTGCTTCAACTAATGTCAGAGTGGAGAGGATGGGCTTTTGTTCTTTCCTTTCATCTTTCAATACTCTCTACTCTCATCACCTTTTCCTCATCATGCCCTGTCCCCATTTATACACAGAGTTCCCAAATTCTTCATAATCAAGTGAAATATCCAATTGCAGAATTTTCTGGATGATTGGAAATGTAAAAGCACCTTCCTGAGTAACTTTTGCTTTTAACCAAAAATAATTTAAATCAAACCCTTTAGAATTCTCCAACTTCTTTTTATGATTTATTTTTAATTCTTGCAACTCTTTGAAATTGGAACTGTATTGAGGAGAAGACAGCTTGCACCAAGAGAAACCAGTTTCCAAGGGACTCTCCTTCATAGCTGATAATATAATGAAGTGGGTAAAATGGCATGTATAGGACTCAGCAGGGAGTGTCCTGTAGGTTGTTAGAGGGAGCAAGAAGTGGAGGTTGGGCCCTCCTAAGGCGCATACTCCACTAACAATAGCATGACCAGTAAACAAATAGTTAAAGAATGTAAATCGCTGGAATTTCAGTTCCTCAAAAGTGAGACTGTTTGTTTTGTTTGTCAGGATATACCAAATCCTTAGCACTGAGAACTTTCCAGGCTCATAATAAGAGCTCAATAAATTTCAAGAATGAATGACTGACTTGACTTTATAATAGGCTAAATTATCAGCTTCCTTGCAGTATCTTCACAATTCATTTTGACTTTCTTGGAAGTGTTTTGATTATTGAAAATTTTGGTTGATACACTTATAAACCTGTATCTAGATAACTGGGATGCCAAATTAATTTAGGAAATTAATGTGAAATATAGGAATTCTTGGTCAAAATAAAATTCAATGAGATAGGGGACAGGATATGAAGAAAAAGGGGTCTATTATCAAATGGTGGTGATTAGAAGATGGAAATGCATATGGAAATGTATAAATTCCCTGTGCTCAACTATTCTGGGTCTGAATCACTCTTCCTGGTGATGTTGTAACTCTTGACTGAGGTCTAGTCTAGAAGAACCTTATAATCTTACATCAGAACAGATTCTGGGAAGATTTTGGTGGTAGGCGTTATGGGACATTGTTTTGAAGCTCTTCAAACCCCCACATAAAAACAGAGTAGATAACAAAGCTGAAAACAGTCGACAACATTGACAACAAAACTAGATGGTTTTGGTTACCTATTGCTGTATTGAAAACCACTACAATACATGGAATGACCATTTTATCGTTTATATTTAGTGTTGCAGTCCTCTGGCTCTCAACTGGAATAGACCATTCAAGACAACTCTCCTAAGGTTGTTGTCTGGGACTCAGCTGGAACTGTTTACCCAGGTGACTTCACTTCTCCCACCTGTTCTGTGGCTTGGCTTTCTCACATGATGGCTGTGACCCAAAACTGCAGAAGTAAGAAGGGGGTTTGCCATCTCCCAAGTTTAGTAAAATCAGCAGCTATCAGGTTCAGAAGGAGAAAGAATGTCTCTGTGTTTTCATGAGAGGAACAGAATGAACGTGTAAGAACAAAGGGAACATTGAGGCCACATTGGATACGTTTATCTGTTGTATAACATGATAATTCTACTCACTGCAAACAAACAGAGTAAACACCCACTGCCACAAGACCTTTATTATCTATGCAGAAGTAAGCAGAAAAACAAAAAAATTAACAAGGCATCTAATTGACATGCAAACAAAATCCCAAAATAGTTCTTTATTACTGTGGGCAGGTGTCAATGGCATTTAAAATTTGAGGTATCTGAAGTAGTTTGACCCCTAAGAATTCTTAAAACCACCACCGTAATTGTCTTCCCATGTAGAAGAGACATGCTGGGAAAGGGGGAAAAATGTGTCAAATAGAGAAAGCATAAATAACTGTGGAGAAGGAGAGTAGGTCCTTGAAATCTCAGAGAGTTGCTATATTTTAATTAACACAATGAAAACAATGAAGAAGCTCTATAGGAACTACCCTGAGCCAAGTCTCCCTCTAAAAGCTCGGGAAAACCAATTTCATGTAAAATAAATAACACAAATCTATGATACTTAGATACCATCAAAACCAAAAACAAATGACCTTACAGACAATGAAAGTGTATTGAGAATACATCGAAACTATGACCCTATATTTTAAAGACATTAAAATAACACTGCAATCAAAGTTTTTTAAAAAGTTAAAATTACAATGACAAAAACTGTTCTTAGAAACCAATAAAATGCTTGAAATATAAGAAAAATATTTTGGAAATAAGAAGTTAAATAGAAGGAATATAGCAGGTAGTAAACAAAACAATTTTAAAAAGAACTGAACAGAAAGAAGAAAATGTTTTAAATCTTGTAGCAAGAAAAAATACTTGGTAGCTGGTAACATAGATGGGAGACAAGCAGAAAAGATTCAGAAGTATAGCTAATAATAACTCTAAAAGACAGGAAATTTAAAATAATTGAGGGAATAGTCAAAATAATTAAAAATTTCAAAAAATAAAAATAATGAGCAAACTATTATTTCTATAATCCAAGAATATTAATATGAATTAAAAAGGAGATAAAAGATTGATTTAAAATATAAAGAGGACCTTACATACCTGAGAATGTCAGGCTAGAATGTCCAGCACCAAGATATATTCTAACAGACCTGCTGGACTTTTAAGATAAAGGAGAAAGAAAATCCTTTGAAATTTTAACCAAAAGCAGCAAATTACTTGTCAGGAAAAGAAAAATAGGTTATCATAAGACTTTTTACAGCAATGTTTTTTGCCAGAAATAAATGAATAAATAAACATACTTAAGACATTCAAGACAAGAAAATGTGAACCAAGTATTTTATAGCCAACAAAACTATTTTCAAGTTTAATGGGCCCAAATAACCTAAAATCAACAGGCAAGAAATCAAAGAATATTGCTTCCTCTGCAGAGAATGAATTCTAGAATACCAAATGACTGGCTATTGTCATAAGAAATAGGAAATATAAATGTAGTAAATATAAATGTAAAACTGGTGGTGAATACAAATGTAGAACTAATTGTATATAAGTGCTTTTATGTACTTAGCATAGAATATGTACAACTTTTAAATATGCAAGAAACAATATCAATTTTTTATATTATTATGAAAATGTCTGTGTAATGTAGGATAAAATGAATTGGTAGTTATTAATTATTCTATTTATTTCAACCAATGTGTCCTTGAGAATCCTATTCTCATTGTGAAAAAAGAGATAAAATTTGTAAAGAGAAAAGTTAAGAAATCCTATAATCTTGACTATAAGTGAAAAGAATTAGAATTTACTCAGGAAATTTTTAAGCACACACACACACACACACAAGCATGCACACAGACACGCACAACCCCATATGGCTATTTTAGCAATGACAGCTATTACTATTTGTAAGACCTTTAAGAAATTAAAGATTCAGGGTCTATGGCAAAAAATGTACAAGATGAGTCTAAAACATTTTGTCATAAGATTATAGAAAAGTTAAATCAAAGATTACTAAGTTTCTGTCAAAAATACTGAGGTATCAACTTGAACAGGCTCTGTTAACCAAAAAGGAACTCTGCAGTTTAAACTAGATAATAATTGCAATAGACTGAAATCTGTTGATAATTTTAAATCTACAAATATATAATACTATCATGAATATGAAACAGGATAACAGAAAACTAATTTATTGTGTGGGGATGTTATAAATAAATGGAAAGAATGAGGCCTTTGTCCAACCCTATATGACTACTCAAATTATAGAAGAGGGGAAGCATATTTCTGTGAAAACATTTTAGTAAAAAAAAAAAGAAAAAGAATTCACCACTTTGCTGCAACCCCTGATAAATTAATCAGTCCAAGCATTGCACATCAGTACCTTTCAAAAGAGAGACAACCAACCTGTGCATTTTGCTGCCAAGCTGCAGGAAATATAGATAAGGGATGAATATTTGGAACTACCCTGTGTGTGAGCACTGAAATTTAGACTGTGGGAATCTCTCCAATTCAAATACCTCAGGATCATCCAAAGATAACTAAATAGAACAAGAATGAAATGAAAGTGCAATTTAAATAATTTTGAGACTTAAAATGCACAGCAATTTTTTTAAAATGAACAAGATTAGGTTATGCCCATTGGTTTTAAGTTTGTACACTTAGGTAATAAATCCATAAGGAAAATAAATTAAGTGTTCTCAGTAAATATAGGATTACTTTTGGGGAGATGAAAAATGTTTGCTAGAATTGATCACATGAGGTTTGGAGTTACTTAAAATGTTCTATTTCTTGACCTGGGTGTGGCTCCAAGATATCCACCTAATTAAAACTCATCAGACTGTGTAGATTCATTTTGTGGAAAATTTTTCCTGTCTACAGTTACCTTTACAACAAAAGTTACAATATGTTTTTAAAAAAACTAAAATCACACATCAAGTATATTTAGATCCATGAGTTAATACATTCATAATGATGCCAAAAACAAAGCGATACCAAAAAAAAAAAAATCACCCTAATTGAGAACCGGGGAGGCAGGCAGAACACAGCAGATGATGACAGAGAAGTATGGGTGCAGCTGGGAAAACTATTATAACCACACCCAAGGGGAGAAAGCCTATGTTATCAATATATGACAAATGAGAGAGAGAGAGAGAAAGAGATAGATAGATGATAGATAGATAGATAGATAGATAGATAGATAGATAGATAGATAGATAGATAGATAGATAGATAGATAGATAGATAGATAGATAGATAGATAGATAGATAGATAGATAGATAGATAGATAGATAGATAGATAGATAGATAGATAGATAGATAGATAGATAGTACTTTTTAAATTCAGATAACATTGGTTTACAATACTATGATTTAGGGATATAAGCTCATACCCCCTCAGCTGTATCTTACTACACCACATTCAACCCAAAGTACCCATAGTCCTGCATCACAGTCCTTGGGTCTCCTTCATATCTTGCTCCCACTTCCATACCCTCATTTTGCCCCACTGGGTAGCTTCAGTAGTGCAGTCAGATTTCTAACATTTGTTTGCTTTAGTTTTGTCTGTTCCTTTGTTTTGTTTTTCGTATCCCATATATGAGCAATATCATCAGGTATTTGTCTTTCTGTTTCTGACTTATTTCACTCAGCAAAATCCCCACCAACTGCAGCACATTTACCTTTTTTATGTCTGCCCTATGAAATAAGTACTATCATTATTCAAATGTCGACATGAGGACACTGATGTCCAAATGGTAATATAACTTGAACATGTCACACCGCTCCTACCACTAGTTACTTTTCAAGTTTTTAGGTTTTACTACTCCGGGGGAGACACAAACTCTTTCAATGATCTTAGTATCTTTTTCATTTGACTGATATTGAAAAGATTGCAACCCTCTCTCTCTTCATTTCCCTTTCATGTTGTAAATAGGTGGTATTGATGCAAAAATAATACAATTCTCTTCAGAGAAATTCCCTTTCCTCCCCTTCCTTCCTCATCTCCACTCTCTCATAAGCAGGAAGTGAGTGGTATTTATTTGTTTCATTGTCCCTAGGTTTGCCTCACCTGGAAGAGCTGTCCTTCATATGTTCAGGGTATTAGTGATACAGGGTAGTGATGCCGTTGAAAAGTGTATGGGCACCAAAATGCCCTGGTGGCCGGGATTTGAGAGAAAGACCCAGAAGAAGCGAGAAGAGGGGAAAGGGCCAATAAAAGTGATGAGCGAAGAGAGACAGGGCAAGAGATGAGAATGGCAGACTGATAGACCAGGTCTACATGGCCTCCCCAGGGGTAGCCTCCTGAAAGAGTGACCTGGTTGTGGTAAAGAGCCATGGTTGGAGAATGGTGGACAGAGAAGTAGCCAGTGTGGAGTCGGATGCCAGAGTGGCAGGCCAGGGTAACCAGGGGCTGTTGAGGGCAGGCCTGTTCAATTTGGCCAGATGCTGTCAAAGGCAGGCCTTGTAAAGAAAGTGGGTGGTGCAGCAACAAGGTGGCATGGAAACTAGCTGGAAAGTGGGTACCTGGGAAAGCCAGGGATTTGGAAAGCTGACTTTGCATCAACATCTGTTGGAAAAGTTTGAAGAACCTTGGAGAACCCACATCTCAGAATGCTGGAGAGAGAAGAAGCAGAAAGAAGATGCTGGATAAGGACTGGGCTTTGCAGGGTGCCTTGGACATGTATTTGGGACCTTAAGACTAAATGGTATTTGGGGTAAAATAACTGGCCTTTTGTGACATTAAGGACTTTAAATTTTCCTGGCTAATTTTCCTTGTAAATAAAACCTTGTTGCTTAAACTGCATTTGACTGGATGCCCATTTTGATCAGATTTCATTAGAAAACATTCTGTTGACCCCTGTAACAAAGTTCTGAACCTCTGGAATCTCATTTAATATCCTGCTATATCCTCTATTTTCACCAGTAGACTGTAAGCCTTAAAGACAGTCTAGCTCAACAGGCCACTGTTAAAAGTCTTCTGTGTCAGACACCATGAAGGCCAGGAAGGAATTAGATATATAAGTCAAATTCTGGACCGTGGAGGAACTTGCATCCAAGAACAGTGTGACCAATAGAACTTTCTAGATCATGAAAATGTTCTACATTTGGTTGGTTCAATTTGGCAGTTGGCAGCTACTCAAGGATATTGAGTCTTAAAATATGGCCAAGGAATATGTGGAACTGAATGTAATCTTACTTAATTTTAATACACTTAAACTTAAATTACCACATATTGGCTACCACATGGGACAGTACCGCTAGAGAATGAGAATCAGCAATTATCTCATTCTCTGTGATAGAAGCAGTAATAGGGCTGTGCAGTGTGCTGTAGGAACTCCAGAAGAACTGCTCAAGCTGGGAACAGAAGAGCAGAAAAACAAAGAAGCCTTCCAAATAGAAATGCTGGTCATACCAAAAGTTAATGTGTATAAATGTGCAACCCAGCCATTTTATTCCTAAGTGAATTTGAAACAGTTTTGTTTAAAGTAATATTCTTCATTTCATTCTTTCTATACTCTTGAGAAATACATGCTCATGTACACCAAAAGATAAATGTTAACTGAAGATAAAGTCTTGCCAATAATTAGGTAATTTTTCTGATAATCAAAGTATTCAAACCAGGGAAAAATCTAACAGACTTTACTCTGTGAGAGCTGTTCCAGTAAACACAAGTTTGAATTCTGTTAATGTACATAGTAATTATCGTCATTAACATTAATAAATGTTATCAATTATTATTTGTGGTAGGAGGGGCTTCTAGTTGTAAATGGCCCTCACCTAAAGATATGGTGATAATGGAGGAAAACCATGCAGGATCTAACTTTGTCCTTACCAAAGAATGAGAGATGTAAAGGCTGCATACCCACTGGGAATCCCCTTTATCTGTCCTGGGTCCTCAGGGAGTGGGATTAAGAAAGCTGGCTTTACCTAAATTTTTTAATTTTTCCTACTTGTGAGAACATGAAAGTTGCATCTGACTAGTTAGGATTATTTTGTTCAATTTACAATACTACAAATAGTTAAACATTTGGATTCAACATAGTTAAACATTTGGATTCAGTCTGCCACAGAAATGAATTCTTTTTCAATATGGAGACCTCAGGGTATTCTGAATTTGGAGAAAATTACTGATAGAATAAAAATGGATAATACTGAGTACATCATGTCTCTCATTTTTTTCTTGCCAACCTTAAATAGTACTAAGAATGAATTACAACGGTTCTCCAAGTTTCCTTCCTTGGTGCTTCCTTACAACCACTCTCCTATGGGTTACAGAATCCAAAACAATCAGCTATTAATTTGCAAAAAGCAAAAGATGAGCCTGCAAAAGAGTAGCTCACTCTGAAAGTAAAGATGCATCTTATCATCAGTGATGTACCAGTGGCAATCATGAGAGTATGAAGACCTTTTATTGATCCCATCTAATAAATCACAAAAGTGATGGCATCAAAACATCTCATTCCATATAATTTTGATATTTATTACAAACAAACCTGGTGGGGAAATTTTTTACTTTTTACTTTTACTTATGGCTATTTCACTTTACTTATAAAGAGTAGTTTTAATGAACTAGATTGTGCTTATATTGTATATCCCTAAATCTAATTTTTTATCTACAAAATATTCATCAAATAGACCATCAACACAGCAAAGAATAGTAAGAAATGTGATGATGAAATAGATTGTAGACTAGCAGTCTAAATATGTGTTTGGTCTCTCTAGAATGTTTGTATTTATGAGCAAAAGCATAATTATCATAGTATCTTAGAAAACAGTAATTATTACATAGACAAACATTTCACTTAGCTCTGCATTCAGTTTCATGTGAGATATTATCACATTTTCATTTCTTCTTTTTTAAAAATAATTTATTTATATATATTTCACATTTTTGTATTCCCGGGGATTCACACACCACCTCCCCTCCCTGATCACTCCCACTCACCCCTCCACCCTCACCATTTTTGTATTTTAGGTTGGTTGTTAGCTTTTCTTGATTTTTCCTCCTGACCTTTTGTTTGTTTTTCCTATGTCACATATATTAGTGAAACCATTTGATTTCTGTCTTTTTTCTTTCTTGTTTCTGCTAATATGATTTTTTCTAGGTATATCCATGTTATCTCAAATTCATCAAATTCGTCATTTTTGATTGATAAGTAATATTCCATTGTGTATATCTACTACATCTTTTTCTTCCATTCATCTGTCTTGGGACATTTGGGTTGTTTCCATGCCCTTGCAATTATAAATAGTGCTGCAACAAACATCCGAGAACAGGTCTGTATAAGTGTTGAAGTCACCTTTGGGTAGATTCCCAGAAGAGCAATTGCTTACTCAAATGGCAATTCCGTATTCATTAATTTGAGGGTCCTCCACACTGCTTTCCATAGTGGCTAAACCAGTGTATATTCCCACCAGCAGTGTAAGAGTTTCTTTCTCTCCACCATGCCAACACTTGTTGTTGCTCCTTTTTCTGATATTGGCCATTCTTACAGGTGTAAGGTGGTATCTCATTGTGGTTTTGATTTGCATTTCCCTGATTGCCAGTGATGTTGAACTTTTTTTCATGTACCTGTTGGCTATTTGTATTTTCTCTTTGGAGAAATGCCTTTTTAGTCTCCCATTTTTTGACTGGGCTTCTTGTTTTCTTTTTGCTTAGTTGTGTGAGTTCCTTGTGGATCTTTGTTATCAAACCCTTATCACTTTTGTGGTAATTTCTTGGTTTGATCTTTGTACTTAAGAATCATGAACCAAATTAGAGATATTTCATTATATTCAGATGTGAAAATTGCTAAACTTCTCATAGCTTTTCAATAGTCTCATTAATTGTAGACCCCCCCCCCAAAGGAAACTCTTTCCTTCTAATCAATAGGATATGTATGTCTAGTAGGTTCCTTTCCCATACTTAGTGTTTCTATCCAAATGACCATCTGTTTATTTATGGAATGCTTCATCTACCTTGATGGTAGTTCATGTAACACTATTTCTGATAAAAGAATGTAAATCATAGCAAAAGAAATGCTACAATTGTTCTCTGCCCAGGGAATTCACTGGTTTTACGAAGTTCCCCACCATCCTGAGATAGCTAGCATGATCTAAGAATGGAGCATTTTAAAGACTCAGTTTCAGTACCAGTTAGACAATACCCTAGGGGAATTTGGAGTTGGGACAAATTTCTACAGAAAGTTGCATATACTCTGAATTGGTTTCTAATATGTAATTTCTATGACAGTCAGGATTTATGAGTGTAGGAAAGAAGGGGTGGAAATGGGAGTGACTCCACTCACTATTACATCCACTGACCTATAGTAAAATGTTTGATTCCTGTTCCTGTGACTTTATTCCTGTTCCTGTGACTTTATTCTTTGCTGGTCTGGAGGTTAGGTTTAGAGGGAAATAATGTTTCCATGAGGAAACAAAGTTGCTCCATTGAACTGGAGTCAAGTTTAATGTGTCTGAACCAGAAGGAAAAGAAGATGCTGGTGCTGGATGAGAGATCTGGTTATGACTACCAAGGGAAAACTGAACAATTACTTCATGGTGGAGGTAAAGAAGAGTATGTTTGGAATATATGATATCCTTTAGGGTATCTCCTAGTTATATCTTGCCCTGCGATTGAGGTCAAGAGAAAAGTACAACCCAATGGAGTCAAGAATGCTAATGACCCAGACTCTACAGAAACAAACATTTATAGAGTCCCCTAAGTAAAGAACCATGGTTAGTTGACATGTTTACTGGAGGCAAAGGCAACATAGAATGGGTGAAAGACAATAGTTTTAAATACCAAGTAAGATCACATGAACAGTTATAGACACAAGGACTATAATTGTTGTGAGAATTTTCACCTTATCTTACTATGAATATTTTTGTGTCTAAATATTAAGCAAATATCTTTTATTTTCTTTCTGTATCATGTAGCACCAATATTTAAATATTATTAATATTATATTGCGGAACTTCTCAGCCTTCATAATCATGTAGATCTATTACTATAATAAAAGTCCGCATATATTTCTCTGTATAGACAATTGGTTCTGTTTCTCTGGAGAATCCTGACTAATAAAAGATAGCAAAGTGGGAATTCAGAGTAAGATGAATCACTGATTAGCAGTAGAATATATTAAGGGGAAGAATGAATAAATGAGTGTACTCAAAATATAGGATTCATAGAGAAATTTCAACAAAAGAAATTAGAAAGGAGAAAGAAAGAAGCAATGTGAGGTACTGTTGGTTGTTTCATGTCAACTTTTTTATTTCCAGCCTAAAAAAGAGCAATTTTAAATGATTCACCGAGCAATCATAAGCACAATGTTGGACAGTCCCTAGGTACAGTCTGAGAGAGAGAAAGCAGTGTAGCGGATGTGGAGAAGAAAGCTGGCAAGATCATGAGTCTTGGTTTTAGCAAAAACATATCCTTGCGAGAGTAAACGTTCACTCAGATTGAGCGAGTGAAAAGCTACCCAACCTTTATCAGACTGCAATAACAGTTGTAGATTAAGCCAGAAGCAAATTTATTAGGAAGCGGTACTTATCTCAGGGACACTAAAGTGCAAAGTGACCTAACAAATCCCATCTTTGACTGAATCTTAATTATTAATCACTTTAGTAATCACTTAGAAACTTCACCTTCTAAAATTATAGAAATTATTTTAGAATTTCTATCAGTAAGAATAAACACTCCACTAGAGAATCTTGATTCTAGAGAATCAAGTCTCTCTCCTTGAGAGAGACTTGCTTTACAATCCAGGTATGGAGATCAGGTAAGAGATGTTCAATGGTCTACCATCCATTTTAACCTTGACATAAGCATGGATCTACTTCACTGTCCATTTATTGATCCCTTTGGCCACAACCTTGCTTTGAGCCAAAATCCTATTACAGGTCTTCCTTTTTTCTTTGTTTATGAAGACCTCAAAATTACTCTGGTTTCCAGAGACTTCCCTTCATTGCATAGGCAAGCCTGAGCAAAGCCCACAGATTTTGCTACAGATGGTTTTAAAAGAGTGTACTTATCAAAATGATAAGGAATAAATAATCTTCTTTGGTGCCCAACCGAGAGTTGACCTGTTATAATCTATCTCTTGCCTTCAATTCAGAGTAACCTGAAGATACAG
Organism: Uropsilus gracilis; assembly: GCA_004024945.1. Lineage (NCBI taxonomy): Eukaryota > Metazoa > Chordata > Mammalia > Eulipotyphla > Talpidae > Uropsilus > Uropsilus gracilis. Next base: position 83,999 of record PVHY01004727.1, read on the forward strand.
AGATGTTAGGGAGTTAGGGAAGATTCCATGGTTTCAACTGAGAAAAGTAGTAGGGAGACTGGAGCTGGGACCCAGCTGGCTGCCAGTGAAATGACTGCCACTTATATCATTGCCCAGGCTAGTGATATAAGCCCAGTCCAACAGGCCCAGGTGAGGGGGGGGGGTGTAGGGAGGTTCACATAGGTGGATGCAAAGAAGGGAGCATTTCCTCCCTAAAGACATTTCTTTTTTCTCTTTGAAGGGAAAAGTACTAAGAAGAAAAAAAAAGCAAGACTAAAGCATGGAAGTTCTAGCCAACAGCAAAGCCCAAAATAATGAAGTAAAATTAAAGGAAGCAACTGATGGTCATGTTCTCAGTAAGTGTAGGTTTTCCTCCTAGGGCCAGGAGTGCAAAGTAATGGAAAATACAGGAGTCAAATGTCTTGCTGATCTTAGAGCTTTTACCATTTCTCTAAGCTACATGAGTAACTGCTATTGGAATGAACTCTTCCCTCTGTTTTTCTTTCTTTTTTCCTTTCTGCTCTTCCACCATCTCCTCCCTTCCCCCACTCTTTCCCTGCCCGGCCCTGCCCCAGTTGACCTTTGTAGCATATGAACCCGAGTTCTCTGATTGGAAACACTGTGTTGTTCACTGGCTTCATCCTCTAGAGGATTTGCTTGCAAACAGTAGCTTACAGATCACTGTGAGAACTCTTTTTATGACTGAATTATTCCATTCTGGTCCTATTCCTTTTAGGGAGAAGAAATTGTTCCTAGTTATTTTGGTCTAAAGTCTTTTAAACATTATAAATCATAAAGCAAGTTGAATTTCTGGGAAATTCCATTTCAGTAATAGTTCAAAATCTATTTTATAGTAAGGTATGACTATCTTAAGGTTATATTCTTAGGTAAGAACTAGATTTTACAACAATAAACACCCTTATTGCATTTCCTGATTTGTGGTTCAGCAGATGCAGAAGGAATTCCTGCATCAAGTGGGAAGACCAAGTTGACCTCTGAGAGTCGTAGTAAGATCTTTCATGTTCAGTCACACACATCATAATTCTGAGATAGGGGCTGGGACTCTGGGAGATGTGGGATCCCCAAGAGACATAAAGAGAGAAATGTCAGTAACAAGAAAAAAGTCCATGACACTATCACTGGTTAATCTGTTAGGACATTGTCTAAGGCTGACCAATCAAGAAACTGTCCAATCACCACAGCTCATCCCCTAGACCCAAAACAAGCATGACTATTAAAAACCTCAAAGTAGTTTTCACCAACATTCAGAAACCCTCCTGTGCACACACAGGGTGAGGGAGAGTTGATTTTTATCTGCCTGTGTATACAATTTTTGAGGCCTCCTCCTCCTCTGGCAGCAGTTAGCTTATTTCTTTAACCCTTGGGGTTTTGCTTTCAGGAATTGGCCTGTGTCTTTAAAGAAACTTCTTTGGCTTGCTTGCTTACAGTTGTGTGAAAACAGTGTTTGAATTCTTTGTTACACTGACCACAGTACCTGGTTGGCATATCACCTTTGTGTCACATATTTGGGGTCTCACTCACAACTTGAGGGCAACAGCCAGTGTAGCAAAAAGTAATCTTGAATTCCCAGCTAACCCATCAGCATATCAGTTTTTTAAAAAAAGATGATCTTGTTGGAATGTTAAAAGCCTGAAAAATAAATTGAGCCAATTTGGTGTAGCACCCGCTTGATTTAGGAGATAAGCAGTTCCCTCCCTAAGGGACACCTCCCTCCCTCCGAAAAAGAAAACAAACTGATAACCCCTCAAATGGCCTTATGTCATTGTAGGTAACTTTATGGTTAGCCTAGTGGGAAACAAAGTGTGTCTCTAACAGGCGTCCCATATTTTACATTTATTTTACTTAGAATAGGAATGCAGATGTATAGCTTAGGTTGTAGACAATATAAAAGAACTTATTGGTGAACAAGCTGGGGCTGCTGAGTCTCCCTTGACTGAGCTGAGCTTTCCTAATAAACTATTTCTTTTGTCTTTATCTTCATGTGTCTGGGGTGTTGGTGCCAAGCCGTTTGATTCAGGGCCTAACAATCTTAACCTCTATTCTCTTATTGTAGAATACTATTCTTTTACTGTAGAATAAATGACTGCATAAACCCATCCCCATCACCACTCTTCCCTCACCCCTCCACACATACAGCACCATTTCTTATTTTCTTTCTTTCTTCAATCACCACTCGAAAAGCCAAAAAAAAAAAAAAAGTAGGGATTTGTAAGGAGAAAAGTGAGTGTGAAAAGTAAATCTAAAATAATTCTTAGCAGTAATAATACTTTGTAAGCCATTATTTGCCTAAGCCAATGACCCTACTATTTTTTATTGAAATAAATGGTTAAAAACATTCCATACCCTGTCCTAGCATATGCAAATTTAAGCATAGCTATGTATCAATGTATATGAGATAAGTACCATCAAGTTTTATACTGTACTGGATACAATGCACTAAGATTTTTCTTATTCTCCCTTTAATTAATGGTTGGTTGTGACTCATTAAACTGATACCAATTTACACTTAAAAAATACTACTTTTGTGGGCAATATTAGTCAATAGTTTTTTAATTTTTATTCCAGTAAATAACCCAAAATTAACTTTATTGATTTTATTTAATACCAGACTTCATGTTCAAAGAATCTGCTCCTAAGATAGTCTTTTGGAGTATCTCCTCCATTTTTGCCTCCATGGTTCAGAGGTCAATGCAGATATTACTATATAGAAGATCAGAATTGCAGCCTTCCTTCATTGTTCTGACATTAGCCTTAGATTCTGGAAATTTCTTAAGTTAAAGTCTTTATAAGAACTGGATGCAATGTCTCCAGCCTGAGTTAATGACTCAAGAGATAGCCACAGAGACTCTCACTGAGCTGTAAAATGCTCACAAAATGATGAAAACACAGGCACACACACAAATTCCTTAAGACAGTTCATAAAATGAGATACATCACAGCTGTGAAAAAGAGAGATGTCAATCTGTGCTGGGAACCAATATCTGAGGGATATTTTTCAGCAAAAAGAGTAAAATCACCACACCTTATATAGTAGACTTCCTTGTGTTTTTAAAGGGAAATATGCATGCATGTATAAGCATGAAATATTTATGGAAAGTTTTACAAGACATTAGTAATTAGGATTTGCCTCTAGGAAAAAGAAATACAGAACTGGGAGTCTGGGCTGATAGAAATTTATTTATCTGAATATCCTTTCATAGGGTTTGAAAACTTAATTTTATGTATTTACATATATCCCTTTTTCAAGTAAAAATGATTAATATGAAAATGTGAGGGAGTGAATACTTGCAAACTCATTAAAATGATGCTATTTCTTGTGAACAGTCATATAGATATTTATTATAACACCAAGAATCATTATTTCTTTCATGTACATACCTTATACACTTTACAGTTTCACATCCATTGCCTGACAGTACTAACAATAACCTTTTGAAGTAAGAGAAGTACTAGAAGTCTACTTTACAAATTTAAAAGAAAAAAAAAAAAAGAAGCCTAAAGGAATTAAAAATCTAGAATATATTTTAAGAAAAGAGGTTTGGAATCCTTTGCATGATTTGCACGATTGCATGATATGATAGAAACAAAATTTTTTAAAAATTATGACTTGCCAAGCGGTTTATGAATACAGTTTACAGTTATGAATACAGTTTAAAACTTTCAGCAATGCCCCTTGTACAGTTGATAACTAAAAAAACTTGCTTCAAAGAGGAAAAAGACAGAAAAAACCTGCTGCAGAAACTCTTTATATAAAATATGTCTAATAGTAGAATTTAATTGTCAACCAATGACTGCATGCTGTAGTCATTATTTTATATGCAATAATGTTGCATATGAAAGCATGTTGCATTAATAACTTCACTGTACAGTTTTTTACCCTTAAATTAGAAAAAAAAAGTCCTGAGTCAAGAAAGAAGGAAATGCAAATCATCACTATGAAGCCTACAAAAATATTCAAAAGTTTTACCACTAAGGTACCTCCTGGTTTCCCTGGACAAGTCCAATTTACACCTCCATCCTTGTCTTATTACCCATAACACCCTTTCATTCACAAAAGGATCTCCTTTGGATAACTCCACGCCATTAAATATCTGGATATTAAATATCCACCCTATTAAGTAACTCTCTTGTCTCAAACATACTTAATAGCCTCATATTCTAGGATTTGTGCTTCATCAGACTAAGTCATCCTCTTTCAGGCAAAAACTGAATACTCTGTGCTGTATATATGAAAGATTTCCACTGTACATATGAAGTTTCCCAAAGTTTACCAGTCAGTTTTGGCTTTTTAAAAGAGATTAATTGTAGGGTGGGAATCTCTTGGAAGTTTTGACACATGGGAGTTTAAAAGGGAAATGTAAGCCAAGTTTGACAAGATCAAACTGATGTGAAAGAAAAATAACTTGAGATCACTTAACAGAGTTCTGCCACTCGAGTTCAAAGAATGAAGGATACCCCACCTCCACCATCCCACTCATTCATTCATCATGCATGTGTTTATTATTATGTCGGGAATGGTGACTGGAGGCAAGCTCTGAATCCTTTTATCATTAGTTTTATGGACTTCATTTTTATAGGTTTTATTTCCAGCAGTTTGCTGAATGTAATGTCAGATTTGTTATTTAAATCATCTTCTGAAGTCTCTCCTGGTTAGCATGCTTTAAGATTTCCATTAATTTATCATTGTTCTATGTGGGATGCCATGAACAAATAAATATGCAGTGATGAATAAGGGCACACCCTCATTCATTCCAATATCACTTCAGCACACTGAAGATGGTTTCCCGTGGGTTTCTTATTTCTTATCAGTGAATGGCTATCCTCTATCCTCCTATGATTAATCCATCTGAGAGTTATTTCCCTGAAAGATAAAGGGGCTTGTTCCCATTTGTTTTCTGCTAGACAATGAACCCCTTACCCCCACGTGTGACCTATCACGGGATATGGGTTTTAAGTTCCCCTTTTGTCTAATTACTACCACATTACAACCATTCCTTTTCGGGGTATTTAAGGGGCTTGTAATCTCTAATAAAGTTGGCTTAGTCCAACTTTATTCCATCTTAGACCGTGGCAATTTCTCCGGCCTGTTTTTCTTCTTCTCACCCATGGCTTCCAACAGTTCTATTTATTCATTACAAAGGTTATTGCTATGGTGCAGGCAGGTTAAATGGCTGTTGTGATATTTTCGTATTTTTCATTTCATTCATCTCTTCCTTAGAAGCAGCAAACGAGTCAGCAGCAGGCTGGATAGCAAGCTCGCAGTATCTTCAACAGGGCTGTCAGCACAGGCTTGCCCAGAAAATGGAGTCACCGAAGGACCGGAGGCCCAGTAGTTTGAGCGTGGTGAAGCTACATTCTTTAAAGCACTCTGCGTCTAAACTGAAGCTGTGTACTACATGGTGACTTGAGGTTTCTGTGTAGTGCTAAGGAATGTTTTCATTGCCCTTTCATGCTTAGGTTAACACTCGTAACAGTTTTTTTTTGGTTTTGTTTTGTTTTGTTTTATATTTTTTCAGAGTATCATCATGCGAGTACCCACCTTCAGGAACTCAGATTCTCTCTCTGATGGAATTAGGACTCGGTTTGAAATCTGACACTTAAGACTTTCCCGATTTGTTCTGGGGATGATCCCATATGTCTTTCTTTATGTCTTCCCTTTTCTGAGAATCTTTATTACCCATCAATTACCAATATTTCACAAAGGAAATCTATGAGTTTTCTTTGATCTAATCATCACTGGTTGAGTGATTACTGTCACTGCCTTCACTGTCACTGTCACTGCTATCACTTTCAGTGCCCCTGTCATTACCAGACTTGCTCTTACTATCACTGTCGTCACTGCTGTCAGAGGCACTGTCGCTGCTGTCATTGCTGTCTGATTTGCTGTCACTGCTATCGCTGCTGTCACTGCTGTCGCTGCTGTCACTGCTGTCACTGCTGTCGCTGCTGTCGCTGCTATCACTGCTGTCGCTGCTGTCGCTGCTGTCACTGCTGTCGCTGCTATCACTGCTGTCACTATTGTCGCTGCTATCACTGCTGTCGCTGCTGTCGCTGCTGTCGCTACTGTCGCTGCTGTCACTGCTATCACTGCTGTCACTACTGTCTGATTTGCTGTCACTACTGTCACTGCTATCTGATTTATTGTCACTGCTGTCACTACTGTCTGCTTTGCTGTCGCTACTGTCACTGCTATCACTACTGTCACTGCTGTCTGATTTGCTGTCGCTACTGTCACTGCTGTCACCGCTATCTGATTTGCTGTCACTGCTGTTACTACTGTCATTACTGTCTGATTTACTGTCACTGCTATCACTGCTGTCACTGCTGTCACTACTGTCACTGCTGTCGCTACTATCACTGCTATCACTGCTGTCGCTGCTGTCACTACTGTCGCTGCTGTCACTGCTGTTGCTGCTGTCACTGCTATCACTGCTGTCACTGCTGTCACTGCTATTGCTGCTGTCACTGCTATCACTACTGTTGCTACTGTCACTTCTGTCACTGCTATCACTGCTGTCGCTACTATCACTGCTATCACTACTGTCGCTGCTGTCACTACTGTCGCTGCTGTCACTGCTATCGCTGCTGTCACTGCTGTTGCTGCTGTCACTGCTGTCACTACTGTCTGATTTGCTGTCACTACTGTCACTGCTGTCTGATTTACTGTCACTGCTATCACTGCTGTCATTACTGTCTGATTTACTGTCACTGCTATCACTGCTGTCACTGCTGTCGCTGCTGTCACTACTGTCACTGCTGTCGCTGCTGTCACTACTGTCGCTGCTGTCACTACTGTCGCTGCTGTCACTGCTGTCGCTGCTATCACTGCTGTCACTACTGTCGCTGCTGTCACTACTGTCGCTGCTGTCACTGCTGTCGCT